>SJYT01007719.1:141811-163410 GCA_006410635.1 Cephalophus harveyi | reverse complement strand
TTGGAAAAGACTCTGATGCTGGGAGGGATTGGGGGCAGGAGGAGAAGGGGACGACCGAGGATGAGATGGCTGGATGGCATCACTGACTCGATGGATGTGAGTCTGAGTGAACTCCGAGAGATGGTGATGAACAGGGAGGCCTGGCGTGCTGCGATTCATGGGGTCGCAAAGAGTCGGACACGACTGAGCGACTGAACTGAACTGAACTGATCTTATAATTTTCTGTATACACTTCTTTTGTTTCCTTAGGTAAGTTTATTCCTAGATAGTTAATTATTTTTGTTGCAATGGTGAATGGGATTGATTCCTTAATTTTTCTTTCTTATTTTTCATTGTTAGTATATAGAAATGCAAGTAATTTCTGTGTATTGATTTTGTATCCTGCAACTTTGCTAAATTCACTGATTAACTCTAGCAAATTTCCAACACTATCTTTAGGGCTTTTTATGTACAGAATCATGTCATTTGCAGACAGTAAGAGCTTTACTTTTTCTTTTCCAATCTGGATTCCTTTTATTTCTTTTTCTTCTCTGATTGCTATAGCTAGGACTTCCAGAACTATGTTGAATAATATTGGTGAAAGTGGACAATCTTGTCTTGTTCCTGATCTTAGGGGGAATGCTTTCAGTTTTTCACCATTGAGAAAAATGTTTGCTGTAGGCTTATTGTATAGGGCCTTTACTATGTTAAGGTAGGTTTCTTCTATGCCCATTTTTTAAGAGTTTTAATCATACATGGTGCTGAATTTTGTCAAAGGGTTTTTCTGCATCTATTGAAATTATCATATGGTTTTTACCTTTCAATTTGTTAATATGGTGTATCACATTGATTGATTTGTGTATATTGAACAATCCTTGCATCCCTGGAATAAACCCAACTTGATCACGGCATATGAGCTTTTTGATATGTTGGTGAATTCTGTTTGCTAAAATTTTCTCAAGGATTTTTACATCTATGTTCATCAGTGATATTGGCCTGCAGTTTTTGTGTGTGTGTGTGATCTTTGTCTGGTATTGGTATCAGGTTGATGGTGGCTTCATTAAATGAGTTTGGAAGTGCTCCTTCCTCAGCAATTTTTTGAAAGAGGTTTAGAAAGATAGGCATTAGCTCTTCTCTAATGTTTGATAGAATTCTCCTGTGAAGCCATCTGCTCCTGGGCTTTTGCTTTTTGGAAGATTTGTGATCACAGCTTCAATTTCAGTGCTTGTATTTGGGTTGTTCATAATTTCTATTTCTTCCTGATTCAGTCTTGGAAGATTAAGCTTTTCTAAGAGTCTGTCCATTTCTTCCAGGTTATCCATTTTATTGCCATATAGTTCTTCATAATAGTCTCTTATAATCCTTTGCATTTCTACATCATCTGTTGTAACCTCTCCCTTTTCATTTTTAATTTTGTTGATTTGATTCTTCTCTTTTTTTCTTGATGAGTCTGGCTAAAGGTTTGTGAATTTTGTTTATCTTCCCAAAGAACCAGCTTTTAGTTTTATTATCTTTGCTATTGTTTCTTTCATTTCTTTTTCATGTATTTCTGCTTGGATCTTTATGATTTCTTTCCTTCTACTTATTTTTTGTTGTTGTTCTTCTTTTTCCAGTTTTTTTAGGTGTAAAGTTAGGTTGTCTACTTGATGTTTTTCTTGCTTCTTGAACTGGGATTGTATTGCTATAAACTCCACTCCTAGAACTGCTTTTGCTGCATTCCACAGGTTTTGAGTTGTTGTGTTTTTATTGTTATTTGTTTCTAGATCTTTTTAAAATTTTCCTTTTGATTTCCTCAGTAACCTGTTGGTTACTTAGAAATGTTTAATCTCCATGTGTTTATGCTTCTTACGGTTTCAGTTTTTGTGTTTTTCTTTTTCATGTAATTGATATCTAGTCTCATAGTGTTGAGGTTGGAGAAAATGCTTGATACTATTTCAGTTTTCTTAAATTTACTGAGATTTGATTTGTGACACAAGATGTGGTGTATCCTGGAGAATGTTCTGTGTGCACTTGAGAAGAAGGTGTATTCTGCATTTGGATGGAATGTCCTGATGACATCAGTGAGATCCATCTCATCCAATATCTCATTTAAGACTTGTATTTCTTTATTAATTTTCTGTTTGATGATCTGTCCATTGGTGTGGGTAGGGTGTTAAAAATCTGCTACTATTATTGTGTTACTGTCAATTTCTCATTTTATGTCTATTAGTGTTTGTCTTATGAATTGAGGTGCTCCTATGTTGGGTGTATAGATATTTACAATTGTAATGTCTTCCTCTTTGATTGATTCCTTGATCATTATGTAGTATCCTTCCTTATCTCTTATAATCTTCATTTTAAGGTCTGTTTTGTCTAATGAGGATTGCTACTCCAGCTTTCTTTTGCTTCCCATTTGCATGGAATATATTTTTCCATCCTCTCGCTTTCAACCTATATGTGTTTTGAGATCTGAAGTGGGTTTCTTGTAGATAGCATATATAGAAATCTTGTTTTCATATCCATTCAGCTAGTCTGTTTCTTTTGATTGGGGCATTTGATCCATTTACATTTAAAGTAATTATTGATATACATGTTCCTGTTTCCATTTTCTAATTGTTTGGGGTTGATTTTGTAGAGCTTTTTTCTCCTTTTGTATTTCTTGACTATATAGGTCCCTTTAACATTTTCTGTAAAGCTGGTTTGGTGGTACTGAATTCTCTTAACTTTTGCTTGTCTGAAAAGCTTTTTATTTCTCCATCAGTTTTGAGTGAGATCCTTGCTGGGTACAGTAATCTTGGTTGTAGATTTTTTCCCTTTCAGCACTTTAAATATATCCTTCCATTCCCTTCTGGCCTGCAGAGTTTCTGCTGAAAGATCAGCTGTGAAACGTGTTGGGTTTTCCTTGTATGTTACTTATTGCTTTTCCCTTGCTGCTTTTAATCTTTCTTTGTGTTTAGTCTTTGTTAGGTTGATTAGTATGTGTCTTGGCATGCTTCTCCTTGGGTTTTTCCTATATGGGACTATTTGTGCCTCTTGGACTTGATTGACTATTTCCTTTTCCATGTTGGGAAAATTTTCAACTATAATCTCTTCAGAAATTTTCTCATACCCTTTCTTTTTCTCTTCTTCTTCTGGGATCCCTATAATTCCAATGTTTTTGCATTTGATATTGTCCCAGAAGTCTATGAGACTATCTCAGTTCTTTTCATTCTTTCTATTTTATTCTACTCTTCAGAAGTAATTTCCACCATTTTATCTTCTAGCTCACCAATTCATTCTTCTGCTTCAATACTGAGTTATTGATTCCTTTTAGAATATTTTTAATTTCAGTAGCTGTATTGTTTGTCTCTGCATGTTTATTCTTTAATTCTACTAGGTCTTTGTTAATTGATTCTTGCATTTTTGCCGTTTTGTTTTCAAGGCTTTTGATCATCTTTACTATCATTATTCTGAATTCTTTTTTCAGGTAGTTTGCCTATTTCCTCTTCATTCATTTGGACTTTTGTGTTTCTAATTTGTTCCTTCATTTGTGTAGTATTTCTCTGCCTTTTCATTTTTTTTTTTTTAACTTACTGTGTTTGAGGTCTCCTTTTCCAGGCTTCAGTGTTGAATTCTTTCTTCCTCCAAAGGTTGATCCAGTGGTTGGTATAAGCTTGTATATGGTAAGATGTGTGCTGACTTTTTTTGTTTGTTTGTTTGTTTTCCCTCTGATGGGCAGGGCTGTGTGAGGTAGTAATCCTGTCTGCTGATGATTGGGTTTGTATTTTTGTTTTGTTTGTTATTTAGATGAGGTGTCCGGAACAGTGTGCTACTGGTGGTTGGGTGATGCAGGGTCTTGTATTCAAATAGTTTCCTTTGTGTGAGTTCTCACTATTGGGCGGCTGCAACCCAGCGCGCTAAGCACAGCCGAGAGGAGCTACCCCACGTCCGAGGCCAGGGAAGGCGGCTGAGAGGAGCTACCCCACGTCCGAGGCCAGGGAAGGCGGTTGAGAGGAGCTACCCCACGTCCGAGGTAAGTGGCGGCCGGAGGAGATATCCCATGTCTGAGGTCAGGGGCGGTGGCCAAGAGGAGCTACCCTGCATCTGAGGCCAGGGGCAGCCAGGAGAAGCTACCTCATGCCCGAGGCCAGGGGTGGTGGCCCTGAGGAGCCAACCCCGCCCGTGGCCAGGGGCGACGGGCAGAAGGAGCAACCCAAGGAGCAGTGGCTGCGCGGGTGCACTAGGGCCTAGACAAGCTATCACTCGGTGAAGGTCAGGAAGGGTGGCAGTAAGGAGATACCCCTTGTCCAAGGTAAGGAGCAGTGGCTGAGCTTTACTGGAGCAGCCGTGAAGAGATACCCCATGCTCAAGGTAAAAGAAACCCAAGTAAGATGGTAGGTGTTGCAAGAGGGCATTAGAGGGCAGACACACTGAAACCATACTCACAGAAAACTAGTCAATCTAATCACATTGGGACCTCAGCCTTGTCTAACTCAATGAAACCAAGCCATGCCTGTGGGGCAACCCAAGACGGGCGGGTCATGGTGGAGAATGTGGTCCACTGGAGAAGGGTCATGGTGGAGAATGACAGAATGTGGTCCACTGGAGAAGGGAATGGCAAACCACTTCAGCATTCTTGCCTTGAGAACCCCATGAACAGTATGAAAAGGCAAAATGATAGGATACTGAAAGAGGAACTAACCAGGTTGGTAGGTGCCCAATATGCTCCTGGAGATCAGTGGAGAAATAACTCTAGAAAGAATGAAGGGATGGAGCCAAAGCAAAAACAATACCCAGCTGTGGATGTGACTGGTGATAGAAGCAAGGTCCAATGCTGTAAAGAGATATCACAGTTATCCAAGTCTATGCCCCAACCAGTAATGCTGAAGAAGCTGAAGTGGAACGGTTTTATGAAGACCTACACGATCTGTTAGAACTAACACCCAAAAAAGATGTCCTTTTCATTATAGGGGACTGGAATGCTAAAGTAGGAAGTCAAGAAACACCTGGAGTAACAGGCAAATTTGGCCTTGGAATGCGGAATGAAGCAGGGCAAAGACTAATAGAGTTTTGCCAAGAAAATGCACTGGTCATAGCAAATTATAAGATACTAATGAAAGAAATCAAAGGTGACATAAACAGATGGAGAGATATTTCATGTTCCCGGGTAGGAAGAATCAATATTATGAAAATGACTGTAGCGTACCAGGCTCCTCAGTCCATGGGATTTTCCAGGCAATGGTACTGGAGTGGATTGCTATTTCCTTCTCCAGGGGATCTTCCCAACCCAGGGCTCGAACCCAGGTCTCCTGCTTTGTAGACAGACGCTTTACCGTCTGAGCCACCAGGGAAGTCTCAATGAAAGAAATCAAAGGTGACATAAACAGATGGAGAGATAATCCATGTTCCTGGGTAGGAAGAATCAATATTGTGAAAATGACTATACTACTCAATGCAACCTACAGATTCAATGCAATCCCTATCAAATTACCAAAGACAATTTTCATGTAACTAGAACAAAAAATTTCAAAATTCATATGGAAACACATAAGACCCTGAATAGCCAAAGTAGTCTTGAGAAAGAAGAATGGAGCTGGAAGAATCAACCTTCCTGACTTCAGATTATACTACAATGCTAGAGTCATCGAGACAGTATGGTACTGGCACAAAAACAGAAATATAGACCAATGGAACAAGATAGAAATCCCAGAAATAAATCCATGCACATATGTGCACCTTATTTTTGACAAAGGAGCCAAGAATATACAAAGGAGTAAAGACAGCCTCTTCAATAAGTGGTGTTGGGAAAGCTGGACAGCTACATGAAAAAGAATGAAATTAGAATATTTCCTAACACCATACACAAATATAAACTTAAAATGGATTATAGATCTAAATGTAAGACCAGAAACTATAAAACTCTTAGAGGAAAACACTGGCAGAACACTTGGTGACATAAATCAAATCAAGATCCTCCATGACCCACCTCCTAGAGTAATGGAAATAAAAACAAAAGTAAACAAGTGGGACCTGATTAAACTTAAAAGCTTTTGCACAGCAGAGAAAACATTAAGCAAGGTGAAAAGACAACCCACAGAATGGGAGAAAATAATAGCAAATGGAACAACTGACAAAGGTTTAACTTCTAAAATATACAAGCAGCTCATATCACTCAATATGAAAAACAAACAACCCAATCAAAAAGTGGGAAAAAATACCTAAACAGGCATTTCTCCAAAGAAGACATACAGATATATAACAAACACATGAACAGATGCTCAACATCACTCATTATTAGAGAAATGCAAATCAAAACTGTGATGAGATATCACCTCAAAGCAGTCAGAATGGCTATCATTAAAAAGTCTACAAACAATAAATGCTGGAGAGGGTATAGAGAAAACTGAATGTTCCTGCACTGTTGATGGGAATGTAAATTGATACAGACACTGTGGAAGACAGTATAGGTATTACTTAAAAAAAAAAAAAAACTGGGAATAAAGCTACCATATGACCCAGCAATTGCACTCCTAGATATATACCCTGAACAAACCAAAATTGTATCCCATTATACAAACCATGTATCCCATTATTAATGGCAGCACTATTTAAATAGCTACAACATGGAAACAACCTAGATGTCCATCAACATATAAATGGATAAAGAATTTGTGGTACATATACACAATGGAATACTACTCAGCCATAACAAGGAACACCTCTGAGTCAGTTCTAATGAGGTGGATGAACCTAGAACCTATTATATAGAGTGAATGAAGTCAGAAAGAGAAAGGTAAATATTGTATTCTAATGCATCTGTGCTTCCCTTGTGGCTCAGCTGGTGAAGAATTTGCCTGCAATGTGAGAAACCTGGGTTCAATCCCTGGGTTGGGAAGATCCCCTGGAGGAGGGAAAGGCTACCACTTAGAACTTCCCTTGTGGCTCAGATGGTAAAAGTGTCTGCTCGCAATGAGGGTAGACCTGGGTTCGATCCCTGGGTGGGGAAGATCCACTGGATGAAGGAAATGGCAACCCATTTCAGGATTCTTGCCTGGAAAATCTCATGGACTGAGGAGAGTGGTGGGCTGCAATTCATGGGGTCACAAAGGGTCGGACACAACTGAGCTACTTCACTTTCACTTTTTCAATGCATCTGTACAGAATCTAATAAAATGGTACTGAAGAATTTATTTACAGGGGAGCAGTGGAGAAACAGACATAAAGAGTAGACTTGTGGATATGGCGGGAGGGGAGGAGAGGGTGAGACATATGGAAAGAGTAACATGGAAACTTACATTACCATATGTAAAATAAACAGTGAACAGGAATTTGCTGTATGGCTCAGGAAACTCAAACAGGGGCTCTGTGTCAACCTAGAGGGGTAGGATGGGGAGGGAGATGGGAGGGAGGTTCAAACAGGAGGGTATATATGTATATCTATGGTATATATGTATATCTATGGCTGATTCATGTTGAGGTTTGAGAGAAAACAACAAAATTCTGTAAAGCAATTATACTTCAATAAAAAAAATAATTTAAAAATAAAAGAAATAAAGTGACAAAGAACCTCAATATGTTTCCAAAGAAGACATACATATGGTCAAGAAGTATATGAAAAGGTGCCCAATATCACTAATCATTATAAAAATGCAATCAAAAATGACAGTGAGATATCATTGCATACCTGTTGTTATTGTTGTTCAGTCACCAAGTTGTGTCTGACTCTGTGCAACCTCAGGGACCACAGCATGCCAGGCCTCCCTGTCCCTTACCATCTCCTGGAGGTTGCTCTAGTTCATGTCCATCAAATCATTGATGCCATATGGCCAGTCTATTCTCTGTCACCCTCTTCTCCATTAGAATACCTAATTATCAAGAGAAGAGATGACAAGTGTTAGCAAAGATGTATAGAAAAGGAAAGTTTTGTGCACGACTGGTAGGAATGTAAATTGGTTCAGCCACTATGTAAAATAGTACAGAGGTTCCCCCCAAAATTAAAAATAAAACTATCATAAGATCCAACCATCCCATATCTGGATATATATTCAATGAAATAAAAACAAGATATCAAAAAGATAATTGAACTTCCATGTTTATTGTGGCATTATTCACAACAGCCAATCTGTGTCTGAGAATGGATTAATTAATAAAGAAGGTATGGTATATATTTTATACACACACACACACACACAAAGAGGCATTTTATTCAGCCATCATAAAAGGAAAATCCTACCATTTGCAACAACATGGATGGAGCTTGAGGGTATTAGGTTAAGGAAAATAAGTCAGTGAACAATATGACATATACATGAAATCTAAAAAATAAGAGTATAACTTATATAAACACATAGTAGAAAAATGGCTATAAGAGACTGAACACAGGGAAAATATGGATGTTCTAAACAGTGCAAACTCCCCCCAGCTTAGTTGATACCATTATTACTGCGATATTATACTATTTTTGATATTGAATATTACCATTGTGATATTATCTCCCCATCTCTGATTCTAACAATAGAGGAATAAATAATTGATGTTTGCAGACTCAAAATCACAGGATAAAAGTTACATAAGAGAAATAATCATCTTCAAAGGGGATTTTAGTCACTTTAAGAATGAAGTATGGAATCTAGCATCAGAGGTAATCTCAGTGGGAATGCATCCTGATCATTATGTTCTTACTGTGACAGATTTAAAGAGGGCTTCTCATTGGCCATTGGTATAGAGAAAAATTTAACTCTAGCTGTAGGCTCTCCATAATAAATAAATAATTCACTCTCTTAATTTCTTCAACCTTGAGACAAGTTTCTAACTTTCAAGTTTATTGTGTTTAGGAAGTTAAAATGCTGGAAAACAAACCACTTGAGAAACCAGCAATGGCACTGAGAGATACAACATTGGTGTTGACCTTGTTTGTTTTACTGATTTGATTCCAGCATATTCATTTTACTTTAAATACTTTTTAAAAATAAGTAAACGAAGCAAATGCTTATAGAAATCATCTAGGTTTGAGTACTTAAAGCAGAAGTATTATTTCAAAGTGGTATTTTCATTGCTATTTATCTTCAGCAATTGTGACTGTAGCAAGGATATGACAGAATGCCCTGTGATAGAAGGAATACATACATATCTTAAAAATGTCAAAGTACTTCAAGCACTTCCTAAGTGTTTGATACTATGCTAAGTGTAGGAAACACATTAATGAAAGACAGTGAAGAAGACTGATAAGTATTTACAGTGCAGTGTGACACAGTTAGGGGCTGGTAGGTTGAACAACGGTCCCCAAAGATACCCATTTCCTAATCATCAGAACCTGTGAATGCTACATTAAATGGGAAAAGATTTTGCAGATGTGACTAAGGATCTTGAAATGGGGAGATTTTTCTGTATAGTCCATCTGGGTATGATATAATCACAAGGTTTCTGTTGGGAAGAAGAGAATTTTTCCTCTACCCTTCTAAGTTCCTCTGGACAGTCTAAATTAAATTGACCTGAATTAAACTGATGTAAGGGCTTCCCTGGTGGCTCAGTGGTAAAGAATCTACCTCTTGCATTGGCAAGAGACACAGGTTTGATCTCTGGGTCAGTAAGATCCCCTGCAGGAGGACATGGCTATCCATTCCAGTATTCTCTCTGGGAAAATCCCATGGACCGAGGAGCCTGACGGGCTACAACCCATGGGGTCACAAAAGAGTGAGACAAGAATTAGTGACTAAATAACAATGACAAACACATGAGAGAGACTCAGGAAAAGTAACCTGTCAAAACGGCCAAAACCTTCATCTTAAATATCATCTTGAGTAAAACACAAAATAGAACGTTGAAGGTAGTGGTTTGGGACTTCAAATGGGAGGAAGTCAATTCATCAGAAGATGGAGAAGCAAAAGTTGAGCAAACAAGTGTTTGCTGGACCCTACAGAGATAATGGGACACAGAATGGACCCTGAGCTCTAGGTTCTGTTTCCCCCACCACACGCAGCTTATATTCTTTACATATATCTCAGGTGACAGCTTTACTCCAGGAACAGGCCCTCTAAGATCTTTTAGGCAGTGAGGGGAAGGAATGAAGTTTCTCTCTGAGTCTTTTGGGCTTTGATTCTTTTTTGTGCAAAATTACATGCCAAAGAGACATTCTGAAGCCACAAATTTTTCTCTCCTACAGTGCTAAAGAGAAGCAGACACTAGGCGTTTTGTCACTGAAGACCATGTGACTAGGGAAGCAAGATGCTATTTCTCTTGGCTTTCAATACTGGAGAAAGGCAATATGAAGCAAGGACCATGGGGAATATAGCTCTAAAAGCTATACAAGGGCAAGGCAGTTGCCTTTTCCCTAGGGCCCCCAGGAGGAGTCAGCTTGCAGACACCTTGATCTCAATCCAGGAAAATTGTTTTAAACATTTGACCTCCAAAATTTTATAAACACATGTTGTTTTCAGTCAATTCTGTATTAAATTTTTAGGACAGTCATAGGAAACTAATGCATATTTTATTGGAGAAGGAAATAGCAACCCACTCCATTGTTCTTGTCTTGAGAATCCTAGGGACGGGGGAGCCTGGTGGGCTGCCGTCTATGGGGTCGCAAAGAGTCGGACACGACTGAAGCGACTTAGCAGCAGCATAGCATATTTTAAAATCCCTACTCCAAAGCTCTTTCACTGTATTTTAATGGCTATTTTTATTCTCTTAAAATAGCTCAGCTAGAATTCCATCACCTCTGCCAGCTTTGTTTGTAGTACTGTTTCCTAAGGCCCACTTGACTTCACATTCCAGGATATCCGGCTCTAGGTGAGTGCCTTTCAGAAAAGTGCAGAAGAAGGAAAGGTGTTGGTCATTTGGCTCACCAAGAATTTTGTTTTACAAAGTGCTAACGATATTACCGGCTCAGTGGACCCTCGTAATCATAGGAAAGGCATAACCCTGTGGGAAGGGAATTTGGAAACAGAAAGATCTACAAACTTTGACTGTCCTATGAAATAACCAACTAACCTTGGTTGGCCTCTGATGTATTTGTAAAATGGAGGTAATACCTATAATATCTAAGCACATGTTAGACTTTCAATATCTATAGCTATATATAAGGTGGATGGGAAATCTGTTACTGATGTACTCATTTAATGATTGGGGAATGTGGAGGCAGAGGGAAATTGTTACATGAATAGCTGAGAGCTGAGCTGGGGCTGGATCTGAGGTCTTCTGATGAGAATTACAGAAAGTTACCTGCCAATAATTATGGGCCAAATTTTTAACTACATTTAAGTTCAAGAAAAACAGTCCTCTTCAAGATGAAACTTCAAAACACAAGTAAACATAAATTATATATTTTATTTTTCAAATGAACTCTGAAACCATTAACAATCAAGACTCCATACTTTAAAAAGGCTCTTGTTTTTAAGGAAAGAGTTCAGATGAAGGAACTTCATGCTAGATCTTTGTGGAAGATGGGATCCACAGAAAGAGTAGCAACAGAAAGGGCAGTGTTGTTTCTGATATAATATTTGTAGATATTTATTTATAGTAAGTCACCTAAACTGCTTTACTGAGTGACATATTAATATTGCTAAAGGTAAATCTAACTGTTTAACGTTATTTCAATTACTTCTTACTGAAGAAAATGCCAAAGAATGCTCAAACTACTGCACAACTGCACTCATCTCACACGCTAGCAAAGTAATGCTAAAAATTCTTAAAGCCAGGCTTCAACAGTACATGAACTGTGAACTTCCAGATGTTCAAGCTGGATTTAGAAAAGGCAGAGGAATCAGAGATCAAATTGCCAACATTCATTGGCTCTGTTGGATCATTGAAAAATCCAGAGTTCCAGAAAAACATCTACTTCTGCTTTATTGACTATGCCAAAGCCTTTGACTGTGGATCACAACAAACTGTGGAAAATTCTGAAAGACATGGGAATACCAGACCACCTGACCTGCTTTCTGAGAAATCTGTATGCAGGTCAAGAAACAACAATTAGAATTGGACATGGAACAACAGCCTGGTTCTAAATCAGGAAAGGAGTATGTTAAGGCTATATATTGTCACCCTGCTTTTTTAACTTCTATGCAGAGTACATCATGAGAAACGTTGGGCTGGATGAAGCACAAGCTGGAATAAAGATGCTGCGAGAAATATTAATAATGTCAGGTATGCAGAGGACACCACACTTTTGGCAGAAAGTGAAGATGAATTAAAAAGTCTCTTGATGAAAGTGAAAGAGGAGAGTAAAAAAGTTGGCTTAAAACTCAACATTCAGAAAACTAAGATCATGTCATCCAGTCCCATCACTTCATGTCAAATAGATGGGGAAGCAATGGAAACAGTGACAGACTTTATTCTGGGGGGGCTCCAAAATCACTGCAGATGGTGACTGCACCCATGAAATAAAAAGATGCTTGCTCCTTGGAAGAAAAGTTATGACAAAATTAGACAGCATATTAAAAAGCAGGGACACTACTTTGTCAACAAAGGCCCATCTAATCAGTTATGGTTTTTCCAGTGATCATGTATGGATGTGAGAGTTCAACTATAAAGAAAGCTGAGTGTCAAAGAATTGATGCTTTTGAACTGTGGTGTTGGAGAAGACTCTTTAGAGTCTCTTGGACAGCAAGGAGATCCAACCAGTCCATCCTAAAGGAAATCAGCCCTGAATATTCATTGGAAGGATTGATGCTGAAGCTGAAACTCCAATACTTTGGCCACCTGATGTGAAGAACTGGTTCATTGGAAAGACTGAAGGCGGGAGGAAAAGGGGTTGACAGAGGATGAGATGGTTGGATGGCATCACCGACTCAATGGTCATGAGTTTTAGTAAACTCTGGGAGTTGATGATGGACAGGGAAGCCTGGCCTGCTGCCATCCATGGCATCTCAAATAGTTGGACACAACTGAGCGATTTAACTGAACTGATGAAAATGTTTTATTAGCAAAAGGTGAAAAGTGTGAAAGTGTTAGTCTGTCAGTTCTATTTGTGAACCTATGGACTGTAGCCTGACAGGCTCCTCTGTCTATGGAATTCTCCAAGCAAGAATACTGGAGTGGGTAGGATCAAACCCAGGTCTCCTATATTGCAAATGAATTCTTTACTGTGGTGTCTTGGAGACTCCATGGAAGCAGTAAAAGTTGAGGGGTTATTTTAAGGGAATGTCTTTTGGTGTGTGCAATTTTGCTTTGTGTAAGTAGTTTAGATGAACTATGTACATTTCTATTCTACAGTGTTGATGTGAAGTCACTGATGCTGTGAGCAATACTGATAAAATTCTGTGCAACGACAGCCTAATATCTTCATGTATACTACATGTCTCCAATATAGGAATAAGAATGTGCATTCTGAAAAACCTTTCAATCATGTTTTTCAATCTTTTTCCTCTTAATATGTAAAATATATATCCATGTTCTTTTCATAAGTTTCAAGTAAAATACAAATACTATTAAATTAATATTTAAGAGTGATACATTAAGCTTGGGTATATTTTATTTAGGGCATTTTTCAGGGTGAACTGATTTAGAATTACCTAATTTCACTTTTATTTCCTTAAAAATTGTATTTTAATATCAAATGTATGCACACTGGAAATTTTAAAAAATGTTTACTGTGCTATTACTACCTCCAATAATACTGAGTGTTTAGTAGATACAAAATGTTTTAAAATGTCAAATTAAAACAAAAAATTCTAATGCATGCTTTTATAGTAAGAAATAGAGGAGGTGTTCATAGCTAGTCATTGCAAACCACATATTTATTATGTTTATTTGCTACTATATCTGAATGATGAGTTGGGGAATTTACTCCAAAGGGAAATTAAACACAGAGTTGGAGCTCTGAGGCATGAATCAGCTTCAGATTCTCTCATACATTAGTATATTTTGGGTCTCTGGCATTGCAGGGGGATTCCTTACCATCTGAGTCACCAGGGAAGCCCTATGAAGATCCACAGTAATTGTGAAAGCATTGGAACTGTTTTCTTATTTTAATAGAGTTGCATACATATTTGAATTAAACATTTCTGCTTTAACATTTGTTATAAATACAAATTCAAGAATCTAGCTGCATCTTCATACAATTTTTTTTTTTAAATATTAGGTTTTTCAGTTAATAGAGTCAATATTTTTTTCAATGCTGAATACAGATAGGAGTGCAGTGGGTATAGTGGTTAAGAAAACCAATTTTAGAATCAGACTGTTCAGTATCAAATCCAGGCTCAAATTCTTCCTCCCAAATCTGAATGAGCTTCCAACTTGGCAAGGGAGGGTGAAATTCTTTATATGGTTTTAGCAGGAGGGAATAAGCAGTGTTCACCTTATTTCAGGATTAGTTGGTCAAGGTCAATTCTCAGGAAATGCTTCTTGTCAATTTATCAGCCATTGCTTGGACACTTAAATTTTACCAACAGGCTAGAGAAGATTTAGTGGCTAAGACATGCATGAGTGAATTCAGAGACACAGCCCACAAAAGAAAAACAGACACAATGGATTGCATCAAGATAAAAACTCCAGTGCATCAAAAAACGCATCCAACAGAGTGAAAAGGCAAACTATGGAATGAGAGAAAACACTTGCAAATCCTGTTTGATAAGGGATTGGTGTTCAGAAAATAAAAAGAACTCCTACAACTCAACAATAACAAACAAGCTGAGTAAAAACTAGGCAAAGGACTTGATATTTCTTCAAAAAATATATTCAAGTGAATAACTGGCACAGAAAAACATGCTCAATATCACTTGTCAGGAAAATGCAAATCATAACTACAATAAGGCACTACCTATATCTTTAAAAGATGGCTACTTGAAATAAAAAGCACAAAATAGGAAGTATTGGTAAGGATATAGAGAAACTGGAACTCTTGTGCCTTGTTGGTGGGGGTGTAAAATCCTAAAACTGCTATGGAAAACGATATGGTGGTTATTCAAAAAATAAGTGGTAGAATTCCCATCAGTTCAGTTCAGTTCAGTTCAGTCACTCTGTCGTGTCCGAATCTTTGTGACCCCATGCAATTCCACTTTTGGGGACATATACTGCTAAAAGAATTGAAAGCTGAGTCTCAAAGAGAATTGAACAGCCAGGTTCACAGCAGCATTCACAATAGCCAAGAGGTAGAGGCAAACCATTGCTTTGCTAACAAAGGTCCATATAGTCAATGCTATGGTTTACCAGTAGACAGGTATAGACGTGAGAGTTGAACCATAAAGAAAGCTGAGGGCCGAACAATTGATGCTTTTGAACTGTGGTGTGGGAGAAGACTCTTGAGAGTCCCTTGGACTGCAAGGAGCTTCAACCAGTCCATCCTAAAGGAAATCAGTCCTGAATATTCATGGGAAGAACTGATGCTGAAGCTAAAGCTCCAATACTTTGGCCACGTGATGGAAAGAACTGACTCATTGGAAAAGACTCTGATGCTGGGAAAGATGAAGGCAGAAGGAGAAGGGGATGGCAGAGGATGAGATGGTTGGATGGCATCACCGACTCAATGGACATGAGTTTGAGTAAGCTTTGGGAGTTGGTGATGGACAGATAGCCCTGATGTGCTGCAGTCCATGGGTCACAAAGAGTTGGACACGACTGTGTGATTGAACTGACTGAGAGGCAGACCAAGTATTCATTTATGGATGAGTGAAGTGAAGTGAAGTGAAACTCACTCAGTCTTGTCTGACTCTTTGTGATGCCGTGGACTAGTCCATGGATTTCTCTAGGCCAGAATACTGGAGTTCGTAGCCTTTCCCTTCTCCAGAGGATCTTCCCAACCCAGGGATTGAACCCAGTTCTCCTACATTGCAGGTGGATTCTTTACCAGCTGAGCCACAAGGGAAGCTACCGATAGCTCAGTTGGTAAAAAAATCCACCTGCAATGCGGGAGACCCTGGTTCGATTCCTGGGTTGGGAAGATTCGCTGGAGAAGGGATAGGCTACCCACTCCAGTATTCTTCGCCTTCCCTTGTGGCTCAACTGGTAAAGAATCCACCTGCAATGTGGGAGACCTGGGTTTGTTCTCTCAGTTGGAAAGATACCCTGGAGAAGGGAAAGGCTATGAACTCCAGTATTCTGGCCTGGAGAATTCCATGGACTATATATAGTCCATGGGGTTGCAAAGAGTTGGACACGACTGAGCAACTTTCACTATGGATGAGAGGATAAATTAAAAGTAGTGTGGTGTATTTATGAGTTGATTATCATTTGGCATTAAAAGGGAAAGACATTCTGACACATACTATGATATGTGTGAAACTTGAGGTTATTATGCTAATTTAATTAGCCAGTCACAAAAAGACAAACACATTTCCACCCATATTCTGTATCTAGAGCAATCAAATTCATGACAGAAAATGTAGTGAATATTGCAAGGACTGTGGGGAGAAAGGAAAGAAGAGTTGTTGTTTAAAGGCTATAGAGTTGGTTTTTTAAGATGAAAAGACTTCTGAAGATTGGCTTCACAACAATGCAAAGGTTCCTAATATTACTGAAATGTACACTTCAAAATGATTGAGATGGTAAAGTTTTTGTTATGTGTATTTCACTACAATTAAAGGAAAAAAGAGTGGGTGAAAAAAAAATGAAGCGTAGGTGGGGATCTTCTGTTGTCTCTCAAGGCACTATTAGACAAGCTATTCAGCTCTCTGCCTTAGTTTTCTCATATTTAAAAGAATAGCATCTTCCTTGTTGAGAAGATTAATGAGTTTATACAAGTAACATTCAAAACAATTTCTGAACACAATAGCACTATAAAACTGTTCACAGTTACTACTACTATTCAAGCAAAATTACTTTCAGCAGTAGAGGACAGCTGTAGGGAAAATTGCCTATGGATGCAAGAGGAGTGAAAACCATTAAAAGTTGGATCATCATCTCAGTAGTATGAAAAAAGTTATCTCCCAAAGTATCTTTTATCAATTTATGATAAACTTTTTCTTTATTTTTTAAAAGTAATCTGCTTAGCTTCCAAGATACTTATCAAAATATGCTGGGCAATACTTCATTCCAAACTCCAAATTTCTCTTAAAGCTTACTTTGTATATCAAAAGAACTTTACACCCGAATTTGATTTCTCTTTAATTCTCTGTGGATAGAAGTCTCCATGAGTCTGTTTTGTAAGTCAATTTGCCATTGTGAGGGAAAAAAAAAAAAAATAGTACCAATAGTATTTTCAGAGAAGCAAAGTTTGGAAATGTAACTGTTTGCTATCACAGAAATTCAGTACATGGCAACTGGTCACAGAACCACACAATTCTCCAAGGAAAAGTCCTTGCAGAACGTTATGGCAGGAGTAACTATGACTCTTTTAAGATACCCAAATTCCTGGTCGTCCAATTAGTGTGCACATGAATGGATGAAGAGCTTCCCAGGTGGTGCTAATAGTAAAGAAACCTCCTGCCAGTGAAGCACATAAGAGACATGGGTTCAGTCTCTGGGTCAGAAGATCTCTTGGAGAAGGAAATGGCAACCCACTCCAGTATTCTTGCCTGGAGAATCCCATGGACAGAGAAGTTTGGCAGGCTACAGTCCATAGGGTCACAAAGAGTCAGACACGCCTGAAGCAACTTAGCACACAACATAATGCACAGGGGGACATAATTTATAGGGGATACTTCTGTGAGTTTTAACATGGCCAAAATTTCCTAAAATTTGAAAATGGCGTAAGTGAACTAAAGATGTAACAGGTAAGATGCAAACATGTAAATAGCTTTATATTATTTGTATCACTTTAGGAAAAAGTCACATTAATCTGTTTGTAAATGCTATCACATTTTCTAAGTGCTGTGCTTAGTCACTCAGCAGTAATCTCAATAATAATGAATGACTTTATATACTTTCAGAAGCTGTAATTAGTACTATTGCTTTTGGGATGAACATAGTGGGCTTTAGCATGATTTTTTTCCTCATACTTTTTTTCTTGCAATATATAAGAAAATAAGCTGCTCATTACAATTTTAAAAGAAGTAATTTTTGAAAACCACCATTTACTTTTATCCATCCTATAAAATTCAGCATTGCCTTTCATTAAATGTTTTTATGAGTCCATAAAAAGGACTGAATTGATTGTGTCATCTTCTTTTATTTCCTGTATTTACCCTTTGACAGAGGTGCTAATGAGCAACAAATTGGTGCTAAAAACAATCCTTAAGAGGAAGGAAGCTGGAGTTTGAAGACTGGTTGGAAAAAGTTATCAACAGAGTAATCAGTCCCTAAATAATATGTGCAGTTTATTCCAAAGTAAAGTCAAGAATTTCTGTGCTTCATTTGGAATTATATAAACAGAGAATTAAGTGGCCAGAGTCACATTTTACTTTTTTTGGAATTTTTTTGACTTGACCATCAATGACATCATCCCTCAAGAGAAAACAGGTTCTATTATGTAAAAAAACAGGGCTATTGTTTCACTCAGGGAGTTCTCAAGGAGGGAGACCAAGTTATCTGCTATTAACATATCCAAAAATGTCTCACAGTTTGGGCTATCCTACTTTTGCTATATTACAACTAGAATATCTAATGAACATGAAATTAACCATTGAGCCTGATTCATCTCTAGGTAAATTTGATCATTAAATTGTATCTATTGCTCACATTTCTCATTTTTATGTTCTGTGCCATTTTACACATTATATGGAACACTTTTCTCTTCTTCCAGAGATTTAGAATCTTTGTGGGTTTTTTTTTTTTTTTTGTTGCTGTACTGCACAGCTTGTGGGATCTTAGTTCCCTGACCAGGGATCGAACTCAGGCCCTTGGCAGTGAGACTACTGGACCACAAGGGAATTCCCAATCCCTGTGCTTTTTAAAAATTGTAGCACTTTTCTCTTTGCCTTGTATATATTTCCAAACCCTGTTCTTCCCAGCAGCATGTCTTACTAGCCACATATTTATGAATACACATTCAGATTTCCAGTGGTTTTCACCAATGTCTAACTGCCACATAAAACATTCATCTTTATAAAATTATTTACAGTCATAAAAATGCAACAGAATTTTTGTACAGATGCTACTGTGGAATACCTTGTTTCCTTCTACCCCTTAAAGGTATAGGTTTAAGTCACAACACCCCAGTGCCTCAGAATAGAATTGTATTTGGACACAGGAGCTTTAAATGCAGTGATTGCGTGCATGCGTGCCCAGTCACACAGTCATGTCCTACTCTTTGCAGCCCCATGGACCACAGCCCACCAGGCTCCTCTGTCCATGGGATTCTCCAGGCAAGAATATGAAGTGCATTGTCATTTCCTTCTCCAGGGGATCTTCCTGACCCAGGGACTGAACCTATGTCTCTTGCATTTTCTGCACTGGCAGATAGATTCTTTAACACTGTACCACCTGGTAAACCTCACATGAAGTGATTAGGGTGGGATCAAATCTAATATAATTGGTGTCCTGAAAACGATGACAATGTGAAGACAGGGAGAAGACAACCATCTATAAGCTATGGACAAAAGCCTAGCAGAGATCCTTCCCTCGGGACTATAAGAAAAAACCAAACCTGCTGACAGCTTGATTTTGGACTTTAAGCTTCCAATATGAGACAATAAATTTACTGTTTAAGCTACCTAGTCAGTGGTGCTTTGTTATGGTAGCCTCAGCAAAGAAGCAAAACCACCCATTTCAATATTCCTAAAAACACATCACAAAGGTCACTGCCTGGTATGTCTATAAGTGCAGACAAAACTCTTCAGGGAGGCAGGCATCGCAGTCTCCTGTTCTTATGTATATACAACTCCATGGGATAAAATTAAATAAATATATATATATATATTTAGTGTATAATGTGTTTAAAACAGAACACCACCACAGAGGATAAAAAGTCCCTCCTCTCAAGAAACACAAGCCCAAATGAGACTGAAAAATATACAAATCATTCATTTATTCTTAAATATGTACAATTTTAGAACAATGTTGATGGCAATAAATTTACTACAAGGCAGATCAAAGCTACCTGAGAAGAGTAGTTATTGTAAAGGTTTGGGGGAAAGATTATTTCCAAATGGATATATCGGGCTATGCTTTCTAGAAAGGGTATCTAAACTGAACCTTATGAACAATTTTCCACTTAAGAATTGTGGAATAGATAAAAAGAATGGCCTGTGATCAACTATAGGTATTAAATTAAGAAGGGCACGTTTAAGAAAACAAAGTAAGGATAGTCATTTGGAGAAATAATGAAAAAAAAAAGAAAATATCAATACTTCAGAATACTTAAACTTATTAGGAATAAGGCAAAGTATAAGGGAGTAAGTAAGATACTAGAGAGATAAACTACTATTCAGTACTAAGTATTAATATTTTTATTAACAGTATTTTTTAAATCTTATAGGCCAAGTTGTTTACAAAAGCAGCTGTCTGCCTTTCACATACAAAATAAAATTCAGGTAAACGTATGTATTTGTGGAGCTTCCCTAGTGGTCCAGTGGTTAAAAATCTGCCTTGCAATGCAGGCAACATGGATTCAATCCCTAGGCTGGGGAACTAAGATCCCTCATTCCTCAGAGCAGCTAAGCCCAGGTGCTAGAGAGAAGCCTGAGCAACTCAATAAAAGATCCTGCATGCCACAACAGAGATCCTACATGATGCAACTAAGACATAACAGGTCAAATAAATAAACAGACTACCTAGGCTACTTAAAGAGAATCTATTTGCTTTGCAATGCTGTATTGAAACCATGCCCTATTTCTGTGACTGAGAGAAATTCTTGAGCTTGTTTTATAGAACAGCAGAAAAGGAAAGAGCATTTGAAACTCCCTCCTCTTGTAATATGACAAATCTGGCTGAAACTGGTAGGAACCAGTATAGCTGATTGGAGTCTGCACAGAAAAAATGTGCTCATCCAATGGGTGATGTTTTGACATCTCAGCCTGAATGGTCTCATGTTACATATGAACCCCCACTTCCAATGTGCACATGTGATTCCTGAAGAGGCATAAAAAGCAATGGTGCCTGTGCAGGAAACACTTGAAACTCACAAACTCCTTTCTACCAATCAATTCTGAGCCACCTTCTGCCCACTTACTCCTTGCTTCCAAGATAAATATCCCACTCAATGGAGGATCTTAGCTTTGCCCCTGTCCTCTTGCTTGTCTGCCCTTTAATAAATCCTCTTCTCTCTGCAAAAGACTATTATCTCAGTATCTGTTCTTGTGCAGTGAGCAGTGAGCCCCTGCTTGGTAACAATAACAAGGCAAGCTTTCTGTACCAAGATTGGAAGCTTCCTATATAGAAATTAATCCTGATTTTGTTATTTAAAAGAGCATTTGGAAATAAAATCAGCATATTTAAGTAATGATAATAATGTTTGTAGGAAAGTTGTGTCTTTACTGTTTTATGTATATTTTCTCATTGTGGCTTTAATAAGTTTAACAGAGACTTTGAATTATATTCATACTAAAATACACATAATAGGGATATACATAATTTTGGTATAAGCTTTTGTTTCTGTTGTCTAGGTGTCCTTAGTATATCTTAAGTCCTTGATATAAAAGAAATACATTCAGATAAGGAAAGGTAATACTCAAGGCTGGTTTGGTAACCATGTATTTGGCTAAGTGATACTAATAAGGAACTATTTATTCAGGCTTGTGAGTGCCAAAGAATTGATGCTTTTGAACTGTGGTGTTGGAGAAGACTCTTGAGAGTCCCTTGGACTGCAAGGAGATCCAACCAGTCCATTCTGAAGGAGATCAACCCTGGGATTT
>SJYT01007719.1:118651-141611 GCA_006410635.1 Cephalophus harveyi | reverse complement strand
AAACTCCAGTACTTTGGCCACCTCATGCGAAGAGTTGACTCATTGGAAAAGACTCTGATGCTGGGAGGGATTGGGGGCAGGAGGAGAAGGGGACGACCGAGGATGAGATGGCTGGATGGCATCACTGACTCGATGGATGTGAGTCTGAGTGAACTCCGAGAGATGGTGATGAACAGGGAGGCCTGGCGTGCTGCGATTCATGGGGTCACAAAGAGTCGGACACAACTGAGCGACTGAACTGAACTGAACTACTAACCTGACAAATTTTTAAATAGACCTTCTTATAACTAAATCTTTAAAAAAATTATGTGGCAAGATGTCAATGTCATGAGAGAAGAAGGCTAAGTAATACTTCATTGGAAGAAGAGTAAAGGCCATCATTAGGAAAAATGGATTATGAAGGATAGTTGAAAGAATGTTATAGATTTAATTTGTTGAATTTGGTAATTGCAGAGAGGTTGTACATGGAAATATCCTTAATCTTGGAATTGTCATCCTCATGCAGTCTGTGTAAAAAGAAGTGATATGAGCAATGTACACTCAAACACAAGGGGTTTGGGTTGCTTACATGTCTTGGCTATTGTAAACAGTACTGCAAAGAACAACCAACCAAAATGTCCATCAGCAAATGACTGGTAAAGAAGATGTGGTGAATATCTATACAAGATATGTGTGTATACACACACACACACACACAGACATATACACACAATGGAATATTACTCAGCCATTGAAAAGAATGAATCAATGTCATTTGTAGTGACATGGATCAACCTGGGGATTATCAAACCAAGTGAAGCAAATCAGACAGAGAAACAAATATATGATCTCACTTATGTGGGATCTAAAAAAAATGGTAAAACTGAACTTACTTTACAAAACAGATTTAGACTCCCAGACTTAGAAAACAAGCTTATAGTTAGCAAAGTGGAAAGGTTGGGGGAGGGATAATTTAGAAGCTTGGCATTGACATATACACACTATTATATCTTAAATAAACCAACAAGGACTTAGACGATAAGTCTAAGTCCTGAGGAATTCTCAGTATTCTGTAACAACCAGAATGGGAAAAGAATGAACAAGAATAGATACATGTATATGTATAAGTGAGTCACTTTGCTGTATACCTGAAACTAATACAACATTTTAAATCAACTATACTCAATTATAAAACATTAAAAAAAAAGATAAGAAAAATATATAAGGATGGAGGAGAAGTAGAGAGAAGGGAAGGGGCAAAGAATGTGGCAAAACATTAAAAGTTGATAAATCTGGTTAAAGAGTATCTGGGAGCTCTTTATTATTCTGACAAAACTTCTCTAAGTGTAGAATTACTTCAAAAATCAGAGCATAATCATGGTATGGCAACATCTACAATCAGACAAAGTGAAAAATGCTTCTCACAACTTCCTCTTTTGTGACTCTGTTCCTTTTCATCCAAGCTTGCATTATGTTTTTGACCACTTAAACTTATTGACTGACAGTTTTAGGAACAAAAACTAATAAAAGAACTGAAAGTTCCAAAGGCTTCTGAGTTATTGTTATGAAAAAGCAAAGCTTTTGCAATTTCTCTATCTTGGTGGGTAAGTCCTATTGCTTTTCTCAGACCATCTAAACTTGTCAGCTAAAGACTCAGATTAAAGTTTCAAGGAGGTACAAATGTTTGCTGTTTTGGAAAAATCTATTTGGAATTGCATACCTCATTATTTTTTTAAAAAAGCAGCAAAATAACAACAACAATACAATTATCCTGGACTCTTATGTGCTTACTTTCTGTTTGGCATTTTAAAACATTTGGTATGTGAAGTCATTGAAAATGAGACACTTTTTGAATTGTCTTGCATTTACTATTCTAACTGAAAACTTGCCATCATCATAAAACATTTTTATCCTGAAGATGATTCTATGAGTGGGTGCACTGGAGCTGGAGCTCTAAGGAAAAAAAAAAAAAAAAAGAGAGAGAGAGATTATGTGAATTCTGACATTTTTCGCCTATCTGTAACACAGACTTCTTTCACCTCTGTTTAAAAAATAGACGACTCATTACTGACTTAACGAGTCTGATACATTTAGTTTCTTTATCATGATGGAATTATTTCTTGAAAAATAACAGAAGGCAAATGGAATGACTTATCCTCCACTTCATTCAAAAAAGAAAAAAAAAGATACAGAGCTCAAGTGGTTTATATGATTGGAAAAACTTTACTAAATTTGATTACAGTCACTCCCATATTTTCTCATAATACAAATATTTGTCTTTCTAAAGTGTTTAATAGAAATCTAAATGTCAATAAGGAAATGAAGTCATAGTCAAAAAGATAATGGAAAAAACGTCTCTCCAGACTGGAAAATGAGCCTTGCATCAAGAAAAAAAATGCAATACTTTTTCCAATAAGAATGTGTAGTTTCAAGTCTTTCCATCAGCAGGTGACTCAGATTCTCACATAAGCATACTTGGCCTGTATTTTTAGAATGCTATGACTGCAGAAGTGAGGTTCAAAAATTTATAGCTAGAGCAGTTTATAACAGGACAGCATGGGGAGCTCTAGAGATCAACTCCCCATTGAACTGGTGAAAATTTTTAACAAAAGAAAAAATAACTCAAGTTCTCTATAAATGGTTTTAAGTGATACAGAAAATGAAGAGACATCTATTCAAGAAAGTTTGTTTAAATTCATTAAAAAAAAGAGAGAGAGAGAGAGAGAGTCTGTAGTATTTAAACCAAGACTGCTCCTTTGGGCCACCTGTCAGCAAGATGAAAACTCCAGACTAGTGTATCCAAGAACACAGGGCTCCCTCTCTTGCTAGCTCCCAACTTGGGGCTTTATTCCTGGGAAGACTAAGACATCAATATGTCTCAGCCTCTCCTATTACCTACTGGTGAGGCCTAGTTCAGGGTTTGTGTGGTTGAAAGAATGGCGCTCTCTCCTTCTGTCCAGCCTCCACTTATAGAGCAGAACCTCTACCTACCCTTAGCACCATGAGAACACTGGGCCCCTAAACAGCCACTCCCTGGCCTCTAAGACTGGTTCCATGGCAAATAAAACAAGCCAAGAAGACCTCAGGCTATTGTCCACATCCCTTCCCCCACTGAATGATTAAAAATTAAAGACAGAGTGTCACTCTAAGAAAAGTACGATGTTGTTCCCATTTCCAGTGTCTTTGACTTGGCTCTGCAATTTCATCTGGGGTGAGAAACAGGACATACAACCAAGAGAGCCTACTGTACGGCACAGGGAACTCTACTCAATCAATGTTTTGCGGGACCTTAACAGGAAGGAAATCTAAGAAACAGTAGATACATGTATGTGTGTGAATGTGCACAGTTGTGTCCAACTCTTTGCGACCCTATGGATTATAGCCTCCCAGGCCCTCAGTACATGGAATTTTCCAGGCACAAATACTATAGTGGGTTGTCATTTCCGCCTCTAGGAGATCTTCCCCACCCAGGGACGGAAACACAGTCTCTTGTGTCTCCTGCATTGGCAGGCAGATTCTTCCCAACTGAGCCACCTGGGAAGCCCACAGGTATATGTGTAGGTATAGCTGATTTCCTGGTGGCTTAGCGAGCAGTCAGTAATCTGCCTGCCAATGCAGGAGACACTGGTTCGATTTGGGCCAGGCAGAATCCCTGGAGAAGGAAATGGCAATCCACACCAGTATTCTTGCTTGGGAAATCCCGTGGACGGAGGAGCCTGGTGGGCTACAGCCCATGGGGTCACAAAAATGTAAGATGTGACTTAGCAACTAAATAAGCAATGACAAAATACAAACAAAAAAATCAGCTGATTCACTTTGCAGTATAGCAGAGACTAACACAACATTGTAAAGCAACTTTGCTGCATGCTCAGTTGCTCGGTCGTGTCTGACTCTTTGCAAATATACAACAACAAAAAATAAAAATAAACAACAAAAAACAGCTCCTAATCTCTTTCCAAATGATCCAATTTAATTTACAATAGGACCTAAAGAATTTCAAGACTAAGGATACTCTGTAATAACTGAAGGTTGAGGTGAAAAGCAATTGGGAGGAAATTCCCAGATTACTAAAGATTCAGGATAAATTGGAGGCTGACTAATTTGCAAGAGAGAACCATTGAAGACATCTGGGAGGAGTCTTTATAGGATCTGAAGAAAAATCAAACACCTTGTGGAAGAATAATTTAATGAACTTAAATATTATACAATCTGAAGATTGTATAAGTACAAGATTGTATAGTATAAGATATTATGCAATCTGAAGAACAGAGAGAAACAAGAATACAGAGATAAATGGAGATTCAGAGAAATATGGGACACTGCTGCTGATGGACAGGAGTTTTTGCAAACTCTGGGAGGTAGTGAAGGACAGGGAGGCCTGGCATCCTGCAGTCCATGGGGTTGCAAAGAGTGGAGCATGACTTAAGGATTGAACAACAACAACCGAATTCACCAAGTATATACAATAAGAGTAGCAGAGGTCAGGAGACAAAGGGAGCAGAAAAAAATATTTGAAGGAATAAGGCTGAAAACTTTTCAAAACATACCGAGCAAAAAGATCTGCATATACAAAAAGCTTAATGAACTCAAAGAAGGATAAATACAGAAACCCACAGACACTTCATCATAAATATACTGACAGTAAAAGACAAGGAGAAACTCTGGAAATTAGCTGGAGATGAAGGGCCCATCACTTACAAGAGAATATGCTAGTAAAGATCACAGCTCACTTCTTAGAAGCAATGTAGATCAGAGGATGTATCATAACCTATTCAAAGAGATTAAAGAAACAAACTGACAGCCAGCAAAGCTATCTTTCAAAAATGAAAGCAAAATGAACACATTTGCAGGCAAAAACTGGGAGCATTTGTTGCTAGTTTATTTCTAACTTACAAGCAATATTTAAAGAAGTTCTGTGGGCTAAAAGCAACTGACTCAGATATTAATTTGAATCCAAACAAAAATATGAAGAGAATCAGTGAAATAAATCATGTATTATAAAATACAGCATAAATGCAAATTCTCACTAATGTAAAAATCAATTATATAAAATAATATTTATATAATGTCATTGGATCCATGACATGCAGAACAGTAATTTATGTGTAAAATATTTACCAGTAAAAACATGAAAGGCATAGGTAGGAGAAAAGCTAAAGAAATAACTACAAATGGTATGGTAATAATTATAAAAATATATTGTTGGGTTTCCCTGGTGGCTCAGAGGTTAAAGTGTCTGCCAGCAGTGCGGGAGACCTGGGTTCGATCCCTGGGTTGGGAAAATCCTCTGGAGAAGGAAATGGCAACCCACTCTAGTATTCTTGCCTGGAGAATCCCATGGATGGAGGAGCCTGGGGGGCTACAGTCCACGGGGTCACAAAGAGTCGGACATGACTGAGTGACTTCACTTTCACTTTCTTTCATTGTTGCATTTGCAATGCTAACAGATATAACATAAATATAACAAAATATCATAGAAGGATGATAAAGTAATAGCGATATATTGGAGGTACATTTTTTTCATCACACTTATATTAGGCTAATATAAAGCTGTTGCCAAAGTTATAGATATGAAATGACATACACATGGTAAGCTCTATGTTAGCCACTACAAAAGGACTAAAAAAATAATTAAGGTAAAATGTTTCATGGGAAAATACTCACAATGTAAACAAAGTAGTAAAGGAGACATAGAGGAACCCAACAAAATGCTGGAAAAACAGAACAGATATAAAATATAAAAAGTAATTAAACTATTTTCTCACACCATAATTAAAAATAAACTCAAATGGATAAAAGATCTAAATATAAAACTGGAAATCTTAAAGTTTCTAGAAGAAAACTTAGTTAGAACATACCTGAGAATAAATTGTACCAATAATTTTTGAAACCTGTCTTCTAAGCCAAAATAAACAAAAGCAAAACCAAACAAATGGGACCTAGTTAAACTGAAATCTTCTGCACAGCAAAGAAAATCATCAACAAAATTAAAAAAACAACCTAACAACCGGAGAGGATATTTCCAAATGATATGACCTATAAGGTGTCAATATCCAAATTATATAAATGACTCATACAACTCACCATCAAAAAATCAAACAAAATGGGCAGAGGTCCTAAATAGACATTTTCCCAAAGAAGACCATTAGGTACATGAAAGGATGCTCAACATGGCTAACCAGAGAAATACACATCAAAACTACAGTGAAGTATCACCCTACACTTGTCAGAAGAGTAGTCTCAGTGTTAGTCACTCAGTCGTGTCTGACTCTTTGCAACTCCACAGACCGTAGCCCACCAGGCTCCTCTGCCCGTTGGATTCTCCAGACAAGAATATTGAAGTGGGTTGCCACTCCCTTCTCCAGAGGGTCTTCCCGACCCAGGGTCCCCGGCATTACAGGAAGATTCTTTATCATTTGAGCTACAGAGAAGTCCAACTTGTCATGATGGTTACCATCAAAAGGCCACATATAACAAATGCTGGTGAGGATCTGGAGAAAGGCAACCTTCGCACTCTGTTGATAGAAATGACAATTGCTACAGCCACTATGGAAAAAGAGAACAGTTTCCTCAAAAAAGAAAAAAAAAAAAAAGAATAAAGCTACCATATGATCTAGCAGTTTCACTCTTGGATATATATTTGAAGAAAACAAAACACTAGTTTGAAATATTATATTCACCACAATGTTCACAGCAACGTTACTTATAATAGCAACCTAACTATCCATCAATAGATGAATGAATACAAAAGATGTAGGGTGTGTGTGTCTATATATACATATATATACACAGAGTGGAATACTACTCAGTCATAAGAATGAAATTCTCACATTAGCAAACACGGATGGACCTCGAAGATATTATGCTTTGTGAAATAAGTCAGACAGAGAAGACAAATTGTGTATATTGTCACTTACAAGTGGAAAGCAAAAAATAAAATGAATGAATATAACACAACAGAAATAGCATAATAGATACAGAAAACAAACTAGTGCTTACCAGTGGGGAGAGGAAAACAGGGAGGGGGAGTATAGGGATAGTGGCTTAAGATTTACAAACTATCATGGATAAAATCAATAAGCTGTAATAAGATTATATTACAAGCACAAGGAAACTGAGCCACTGCTTTATTATGGAGTATAATCCATAAAAATATTGAATCATTATACAGTAGAAGCTATAATATTGTAAATTGACTATACTTTAACTACAAAAAAAAAGAGAAATCAGCAAGAAAGATTTTGGAAACTCACAGGTATCTGAATATTAAAACAATATTCTTAGGAATGTTAGTAAATTATTAATAAGTCAAATATGATATCAAAAAGTAAATCAGAAAATATCTTGAAATGGATGGAAATGAAGGCAAAGCATACTAAAATTTAGTCAAATATAGCTCAAGAGGTTTTCACCAAAAAATTCATAACTACAAATGGATATATTCAGTTCAGTTCAGTCGCTCAGTCGTGTCCGACTCTTTGCGACCCCATGAATCGCAGCACGCCAGGCCTCCCTGTTCATTATCATCTCTCGGAGTTCACTCAGACTCACATCCATCGAGTCAAACTGTTGCTTCCTGACCTGCATATAGATTTCTCAAGAGGCAGGTTAGGTGGTCTGGTATTCCCATCTCTTTCAGAATTTTCCACAGTTTATTGTGATCCACACAGTCAAAGGTTTTGGCATAGTCAATAAAGCAGAAGTAGATGTTTTTCTGGAACCCTCTTGCTTTTTCCATGATCTAGCGGATGTTGGCAATTTGATCTCTGGTTCCTCTGCCTTTTCTAAAGCCAGCTTGAACATCAGGGAGTTCACGGTTCACATATTGCTGAAGACTGGCTTGGAGGATTTTGAGCATTACTTTACTAGCATGTGAGATGAGTGCAGTTGTGCGGTAGTTGGAGCATTCTTTTGCATTGCCTTTCTTTGGAATTGGAATGAAACTGACCTTTTCCAGTCCTGTGGCCACTGCTGAGTTTTCCAAATTTGCTGGCATATTGAGTGCAGCACTTTCACAGCATCATCTTTCAGCATTTGAAAGAGCTCAACTGGAATTCCATCACCTCCACTAGCTTTGTTCATAGTGATGTTTTCTAAGGCCTACTTGACTTTACATTCCAAGATGTCTGGCTCTGGATTAGTGATCACATCATCATGATTATCTGGGTTGTACAGTTCTTCCGTGTATTCTTGCCACCTCTTCTTAGTATCTTCTGCTTCCTTTAGGTCCAGACCATTTCAGTCCTTTATTGAGCCCATCCTTGCATGAAATGGATATATTAAGACAAACATATTTTTAATCTAGCATAATTCCCTCAAGGTCCATCCAGGTTGTTGCAAATGGTGGGATTTCCTTCTCCCTTTCTATTTACTGCAGAATAATATTTCATTATATCTCTCTCACATTTTCTTCATCCATTTATCCACCAATAGGCACTAAAGTTGTTTCTGTGTCTCGGGCAGTGAACATGACCATACAGATATCTTTGAGTTAGTGTTGATTTTCCTTCCTCTGATGTTTACTGGTTTGAGCATTATTTCAGATATTTGTTAGCCATTTTTATATCTTCTTTAGGTAAAATGGGGATTTAGATGCTGTAATCATTTTTTTAAATCACATTCTATTTTTGCCATTGAGTTGAAAAAAAATTTAGTTGATAATTAACCTTCTACTCTGAGACACTGGGAGAAGGAGAAACCTAAACTTAAAACAAACATAAGCAAGGAACTAATAAAGATGGGCATGATTAAAGAGAGAATACAAGAATAGAGGAAAATCAGAGACCAAAATTTTATTTTTTTAAAGAAAACAAAATTAACAAAGTGTTATTTACATCAACAAGGAAAAAGGGAAAGACTAAAATGACTGTTATCAACTTGAAAAAGGCAATACTATTGACAATAAAGAAAACATTGAGAAGAAATAATATAAACAATCATATACCAAGAAATGAGATAATTTAAATTGAATGGATGTTTTTAATAAAGACACCAACTACCAGAACTTGCTCTAAAAGTCATAAATAGCCTTGTAACAAGTGAAGAGATTGAATTATCACTATTGCTACTACTACTATTATTACTTATGCTACTAATAAAACTACCCACAAAGAAAATTCAAATGCATCAGACTTCACTGCTATGATCTAGCAAACATTTAAGGAACAATTTATACCAATTATTGAAAAATTCTTTCAGAAACCAGAGGAGGAGACAATTCCAACTCTGTCTCTAGGTGTTACTTTGATACCAAAGCCAAAAAAAGGCATCACAAGAAAGAAAAACTACAAACCCTTATCTCTTATGAATAAAGCAAAAATCTTTAGCAAAATACTAGCAAACTGAATCCAGTAACCTATAAAAATAATTTTACAAGTAGAATTTATTTTATGAATGCAAGGTTGGTTTAACATCTGAAAAATTAATATAATACATTAATAGAATAAAACAAAGTGTGTGATCCTCTCAATAGATACAGAGGAACAAACCTAAAAGAAAATGACTAATGAAAGACTCCTGATATGTTATTATCCTATTGCTGCTATAATAAACTACAACAACATATTTATTATCTTAGAGTTCTGGAGGACATGAGCCCCAAATGACTAAAAGTCTAAAATCGAGATGTCCATTGGATCCTTCAGGAAGTTCTAGAGGATAATTCATTTTCCTTGCATTTTTTCCCATTCTGGAGACTGCCCACATTCTTTGTCTTGCAGTCTCACAGAACTTTGACCTCTGTTTCTACCATCACATCATGTTCTTTCTCTCTGTTTCTATTTCCACGTTGCCATCTCTCTACCTCCCTCAGTCCAATATTACTGTTTCTTCTTGTACTGCATTCTTAAGAATATTGTCTGTGTATGTCATAGGACATAGTTCATTTGCTAAGAGGCTTCTCCATAGACTTCTTGTGGATAATCCTATCCTTATTCCCAGGTTCTGCTTAAGTGACTGAGGAGATCCAAGAATGACACTCATAATTGCTATAAAAAGCTCCCTGTGTGGATATTCTATTTGATCCTACCAAAGCACTAAGAAAAGGTTGTTCAGCTACAACTTCAACTTTCTCTTAAGAGCACACTCACTTTTATGCCATTCCTTGTTATATTACTTTTTGTAAGCTTAATAGGCTTGAAGTGAAGTGAAATCGCTCCAACTCTTTGCAACCCCATGGACTGTAGCCTACCAGGATCCTCCATCCATGGGATTCTACAGGCAAGAGTACTGGAATGGGTTGCCATTTCTTTCTCCAGGAGATCTTCCCAACTCAGGGATTGAACCCAGGTCTCCCGCATTATAGGCAGACACTTTACCATCTGAATTTCCCTGTTTCTCTAATTTATCAAGATTTAGTTTCTTTTTGCTTAACATTTCTCTCTCTCTCTCTTTTTTTAATCTTTCCTGTTATATTATACTCTAAGCAGTTAAGACAGCCACAGGTCACAGTTTCAATAACTTATTTGGAAATTTCCTTAGCTGAATAACTAAGTTCACTGCTTCCTGCTAAGTCGCTTCAGTTGTGTCCGACTCTATGCAACCCCATAGACAGCAGCCCACCAGGCTCCCCCGTCCCTGGGATTCTCCAGACAAGAACACTGGAGTGGGTTGCCATTTCCTTCTCCAATGCATGAAGGTGAAAAGTGAAAGTGAAGTCACTCAGTCATGTCCGACTCTTAGCGACCCCACGGACTGCAGCCAACCAGGCTTCTCCATCCATGGGATTTTTCAGGCAAGAGTACTGGAGTGGGGTGCCATAAGTTCACTGCTTACAAGTCTCTATTTCTACTATAACTAGGTGGTGTGGTGGTAAAGAATCTACCTGCCACTAGAGAAGAGGCAGGAGACAGATGTGGGTTTGATCCTTTGGTTGCAAAGATTCCCTAGAGTAGGAAATGGCAACCTACTGCAGTATCCTTGCCTGGAAAATTCCATGGACAGAGGAGCCTGGTGGGCTACAGGTCATGGGGTTGCAAAGAGTCGGACATGACTGAGCACACAGGTGTACTAGGGCACACAACACAATTCAACTAAGGCTTCTATCACTGTATAACAAGGATATCCTTTCCTCCAGTTTCAACAGCATGTTACTCATTTCCTTCTGAGCTCTTACCAGCAGTATCTTTATCATCATGTTTAGCAGTTTGTTCGAGGAAATCTGACTTTTTCTATTATGCCCCTCAAAAATTCTTCTGCCTCTACCAACTGATCAATTTCAAAAACACTTGAACATATTCATAGTTTTGTTGTAGCAGCACTCATTTCCAGGTACTAAAAATCTGATCAGACTTCATCTAGAGAAACAGAACTAATAGTGATATATGGTAAAAATATATATATATATTGTACAGAACTGGCATACACAATTGTGGGGCTGCCAAGGCAAGTCTGAAATTCATAGAGCAGGCTATCATAAAAGGCAGGATGGAACTCTCAGGCATAATCAAGCCTACTGTCTTAGTCTGTTTGGGCTGCTATAACAAAATACCACATGACAGATAGTTTATAAACAACAGAAATTTATTTCTCATAGGTCTCAGGGCTGAGACCAGGTATCAGCATGGTCAGGAAGGATCCTCCTCTGGGATGTAACTTCTTTTATGATCACATGGAGAAAGTGGGAGAGGACTCTTTCTCAGGCTTTTTTTTTTTTTTTTTTACTATGTGCATGTTCAGTCATGTCTGACTCTTTATAAGCCCCTGGATAGTATCCCACCAGGCACCTCTATTCTTTTATATGGGCACTAATCCCATTTGTGAGGGTCCTGAATTCATAACATAATTATCTCCTAAAGGTGCCCACATCCTCGGGGTATTAGCATTTCTTGAACATGTGAATTTTAGGGGAATAAGTTCAGAGCATATTAAGAAGATATTAAGAAGAGATGGCAAGAATACACAGAAGAACTGTACAAAAAAAGATCTTCACGACCAAGATAATCATGATGGTATGATCACTCACCTAGAGCCAAACATCCTGGAGTGTGAAGTCAAGTGGGCCTTAGAAAGCATCACTATGAACAAAGCTAGTGGAGGTGATGGAATCCCAGCTGAGCTATTTCAAATCTTGAATGATGATGCTGTAAAAGTGCTACACTCAATATGCCAGCAAATTTGGAAAACTCAGCAGTGGCCACAGGACTGGAAAAGGTCAGTTTTCATTCTAATCCCAAAGAAAGGCAATGCCAAAGAATGCTCCAACTACCGCACAATTGTACTCATCTCACACACTAGTAAAGTAATGCTCATAATTCTCCAAGCCAGCCTTCAGCAATATGTGAACCGTGAACTTCCAGATGTTCAAGTGGGTTTTAGAAAAGGCAGAGGAACCAGAGATCAAATTGCCAACATCTGCTGGATCATCAAAAAAGCAAGAAAGTTCCAGAAAAACATCTATTTCTGATTTATTGACTATGCCAAAGCCTTTGACTGTGTGGACCACAATAAACTGTGGAAAATTCTGAAAGAGATGGGAATACCAGAATACCTCACCTGCCTCTTGAGAAACCTGTATGCAGGTCAGGAAGCAACAGTTAGAACTGGACATGGAACAACAGACTGGTTCCAAATAGGAAAAGGAGTACCTCAAGGTTGTATACTGTCACCCTGCTTATTTAACTTATATGCAGAGTACATCATGAGAAACGCTGGGCTGGAAGAAGCACAAGCTGGAATCAAGATTGCCAGGAGAAATATCAATAACCTCAGATATGCAGAGGACACCACCCTAATGGCAGAAAGTGAAGAGGAACTCAAAAGCCTCTTGATGAAAGTGAAAGAGGAGAGTGAAAAAGTTGGCTTAAAGCTCAACATTCAGAAAACGAAGATCACAGCCTCTGGTCCCATCACTTCATGGGAAGTAGATGGGGAAACAGTGGAAACAGTGTCAGACTTTATTTTGGGGGCTCCAAAATCACTGCAGATGGTGACTGCAGCCATGAAATTAAAAGACGCTTACTCCTTGGAAGAAAAGTTATGACCAACTTAGATAGCATATTGAGAAGCAGAGACATTACTTTGCCAACAAAGGTCTGTCTAGTCAAGGCTGTGGTTTTTCCAGTGGTCATGTATGGATGTGGAGTTGGACTGTGAAGAAGGCTGAGCACTGAAGAATTGATGCTTTTGAACTGTGGTGTTGGAGAAGACTCTTGAGAGTCCATTGGACTGCAAGGAGATCCAACCAGTCCATTCTGAAGGAGATCAGCCCTGGGAGTTCTTTGGAAGGACTGATGCTAAAGCTGAAACTCCAGTACTTTGGCCACCTCATGCGAAGAGTTGACTCATTGGAAAAGACTCTGATGCTGGGAGGAATTGGGGGTAGGAGGAGAAGGGGACGACCGAGGATGAGATGGCTGCATGGCATCACTAACTCAATGGATGTGAGTCTGAGTCAACTCTGGGAGTTGGCGATGGACTGGGAGTCCTGACATGCTGCGATTCATGGGGTCAAAAAGAGTCGGACATTCAGAGCATAGTGTACATCCCCAGTTATTCAAACATTTTTTTTTCTAGCTATTATTTTCAAGTTATTTTATAAATGAAACTAAAGTCCATAATGAGCTGATTTAAATAAGGAAGATTATCCAAGACAATCTTGGTGATCATTCAATCAACTGAAAGGCCTTATGAAGCAGAGCAGAAGTTGCCAGAAAAATTCTGCCTGTGAAATGAAGGTGTAGTCCTCACCTGAAAAATCTAACCTGTCCTTCCTGGCACTCTGCCCATATGGATCTCAGGGTTACCGAGCTAGCATCTACAATTTCATAAGTCAATTCCTTGTAGTAACTTTTAAAATACATATCTGCTACTGGCTATTTCTCTGATTGAACCCTGACAGATAGACCTGAATTTAGATAAAAAATTTATTATCATAAACTAAACTAAAATCAGTTTAAATAGATGACAAATGTCTCCAATAATCAGCATCTTACTTGAATTTGATTTAGAGTACTTGAGTTTTGAAGACATAAAATACCTACATGTAACTGCCAATTCAGAGTTAGTATTATTCTTCAGAATTAATATTAATAAAGTGATATAACCAGCTTCTGAATGGTTTTGCTTTATCATGAAAAGTAATCATTGAAATCCCTATAAATTTCTTGGAATGTTAGCTAAGAGTCTATATTTGTGTCTTACATAGACTTATTTTATTCAAAATGGTATAATGAGTCACAAAAACTCAATGCCATTTTTCGAAATAAGTGATCTAGAGGCCTTTAAAATGATCCTATAAAGATCATCTTGGATTGAGTATTTTCAAGTGAAGAACCATTTTGATCCAATGTTATTTCATGATTTTAATGAGGAAAACTAAATGACCTTTTCCAACTATTAACATTTTTCACTGCCTGAGGCAGCATAGGCTTCTTGATGGACTGTGACTAAAACAAAGCAGCAGCGAACAGTTTCTTATTTTTCTTAGAGAAACAATTTAATTTTTTTGTAATGAGCCAAATTTAGAGAACATTAGAACTCCAAATATAAGCATGTAAACAATGATTCTATCCTTTAACCTCTATTTTTTATAAGCAGTTAAATAATAAATTTCAAATTTTTAGATAAAATTTGAAAAAGAGTAGTAATAGTGTTTAGCCATTTTAGACCAAAAAAATAAGCTACTGTAGATGGAGTTTATTTGTATGGGAATTCTGATGATGTCAAGATAGTTTTATGGAACAGGAAACACAATGTTATTCTATGCAACCCGTATATATTGAACATTTTAGATAGAAAAAAAAGCATGTCTTCTGCCTTCAGACAAGACACTGATATTAGATTTGTTTTTTTAGGAAACAAACAACTATAATGCTAGGTAACATATCTGAGGCACTTGCTTGCAGGTCATGAACAACAGGAAACACAGGACTATGATTCTTGCAAAATGAAAAACACAAGAGGTAAGATTCATGTAAATCATATTTACCTCCTGCATGGGATGCTTTTCTGAGATGAGTAAAGGAGAACCTTGACTGAACTAACCAGGGAGATGTTCCTGACTAAAATGACAGGATTCCAAAGAAAGATAAAGCCAGGCATGATGCTGCATAGAACTTGAAGGCTGTTTCTCAAGCGCTGGCACAGACTCCAGGTATCTTTTATTTCTGGTCAGAGAACATATCAGAAGTTATGCATCCCTCGGGAATGGATATTGGAGTTCTGAGATAGTGCAAGTAGAGTCTTTGCTCAGTGCCCCATATATTCAGATTAAACCCAAAATAAAGGCACGCCTAATACTATAGAGCACATCCTAGAGTATAGGCCATTCCCTAGGAGTCAACCTCAAATTATTGTACATTTTCTTTAACAAATAATATAAATCCATCAGAGAGGAGCCAAAATACCTTCTAGTAATTTCATGACCAGTGAAAACACATCTCACTCCTCACAACAAGAAGACTTAAACCAGACACCTTATGGTACATCACTGTATCAAAACAGTTCATAAAAAGGACCAAAAGTTTCCCCAGATGTTCAAACTACGAGGCACTGAATTTGAGACATGTATTATAATATCCCCAAGAATAGTACAGAAAACTTGATCATAAAGAGTGAACAATGAGGAATTCAAATAGAGAAACATAAATTAAAATGAGACAAAACCAAAATCTAGACCCGAGTTAAACATGTCATTCATTTACTGGGCTTAACAGCAATGAAGAGAGTAAAATAAATTTTTAGTGAATTTGTAGCCATACGAATATAAAGCCTTCAGTATAAAGATACTTATACCTCAATTATCATTGTAGCACTATTTTCAATAGGTAGTACATGGAAGCAACCTAAATGCCCAACAACAGAAGAATAGATAAAGAAGATGTGATCCATATATACAATGAAATATAACTCAGCAATAAAAAAGAAATAGTGCCATTTGTAGCAGCATGCAAGAACCTAGAGACTGTCATAGTGAATAAAGTCACACAGAGAAAGCCAAATATATATCATTTATATGTGGAATATTAAAAAAAAAAGAAAGGTACCAATGAGCTTACTACAAAACAGAAATAGATTTGCAGCTGTAGAAAACAAACTTATGGTTACCAGAGGGTAAAGGGTGTGGTATAAATTGGGAGATTGGGGTTGACATATACATACTACTATATACATAAAATAGATATCAAATATGGATCTACTGTATAGCACAGAAGGCTTCCCTGGTAGCTCAGATGGTAAAAAATCTGCCTGCAATGCAGGAGACCCAGGTTCTATCCCTGGGTTAGGAAGACCCCCTGGAGAAGGGAATACAGCACAGGGAACTCTATTCAGTACTCTGTAACCTATATGAGAAAAGAATCTAAAAAAAGTGGATACATGTGTAACTGATTCATTTTGCTGTAAACCTGAAACTAACATGAAATTGTAAATCAACTAAAGAGTATATAGTCAACTATAAAGAGGATATAAATCAGTTAAGGAGGATAGAGTGTAAGGAGATTGAAAAATATGAAGAGTCTCAGTGACACCTAGCATCGTATCAAGTCAAATATATGGGTAATTTGATTTCAAGGTGGAAATGATAGAGAATAGGGAAAAGTGACTGAGAATATATTTATGCAATGCATTTGAAAGTTTATTTTATCTAACATCTAGGCGTTTTGCACTAGAAAGACTAAAAATGTCTAGTCTTTCATACTGAAACAAGTAGAAGTTCAAAATGTTAACTTCTGAACTGATGTTAGTTTGTTGCAATATTTTTTATACCTGCTCATTTCTACCCTTCAGAATATTATAGATGGTATACAGATACAAAAGAATTAGTGCACTTTCATAACATGCCAATATGGGATAAAATGGGTGCTGGAAGAACCAAATCTCTTTGGGCTGCAAGTGATGGATATTCTAATCTCAGTATTTTTTGCCAATGGAAAATTAGGCCATCAATTGTCGTGTTCCACACTGTGCATGTCTTATGTACAATAATGATACTTATGACTCATGGTTAGGGGAAATCTATGTGAATTGCTTTTCCAGTAAGAAGCAAAAGGCATTTGGTGATAAGCCAAATAAGTTGCTATAAATTTGCAAATACTGTTTCAGATCACCTTTCTGTCTTCATCCATGTCATGGAGGTAAGAAGACAGTGTGACTCCAGATGTGCCCCCATTTTTGACACTAGAGTATTATTAAAAATATACTATATAAGACTCAATTTATTTCTATAAAATTATGACTTGCAAATAGTTAACAAAATAATTGGGCATTAATTATATTTTGGCTCTAGTAATTTTCAGAATAGGTATTTTTTCTTTCTGTTCACATTACTGAGTGCCTAAGACAGTGAGTCTCAGACTGTGTTCCTACCAAGGTTTCTTGGTGACATCCTAGGATGTAAAGTATGACTATGCATACCATCCTATTCTCCTTGAGAAGAAAAACACAACTGAGATACTAATCTAAACAATATACAATATGGCATGGAATAAAATGCAAAATTCATCTTCATTTTCTGAAATAAAATACAGTGTTCAAAGGCATTCCTGCAACAGAAGCTTAGACTATACCATTGTTTTTCATTTTTTTTTTCCAAGATTTTTTTGATACGGACTATTTTTAAAGTCTTTATTGAATTCATTACATTGCTTCTGTCTTATGTTTGGGATTTTGGCCCCAAAGCACGTGGAATCTTAGCTCCCTGACCAAGGATTGAACCCACACCCACTGCACTGCAAGTTTTAACCACTGGACCACCAGGTAAGTCTCATAGACTATACCTTTAAATGGTCAGAGAAGGCATTTACTTTGCTTATAGAGATACTCTAAAAGCAACATTTAAAAAGTCCTTGGTTAAGAGACTATATTCAATTTTGTTATTAAATCTTTATTAAAAAATATTGAAGTGATTTTTTATAAATATACTGTATAGTATAGTAGGACTATGAAACGCAGAATTAGTAATTTTTAAAAGATGATTTCATTAAAATCAATGAAAATATCAGGGTAAGAACAATATCTTTCCCTCTGACTTGGATCTGATCATCTCAAACAGAGAATTTTTTTTTTTAAGATTATGTCACCGTCTGGGTGTTTAATGTATACAGTATGTAGGCAGAAATGCTCTTCAAAATCCTCACTCAGAAGCAAGTTGAGTAGATTTTTTGCAAAACATATTAATAATTTTTCTGTTTATGCATCTCCTTTTAGGAAGCTTGAGGTGAGTACTTTTACATAAAAGTGAAAATATTTATACTAAGTGAAAATAAGAGCCTTTAAGTTAGTTAATATATACTTGCTATCCCCTTACAAGAAATGTCAGCTGAGTGATAAAAGAAAGAAGAGCTGATAAACCACATTTCCTTAAGGATTGTTGGTTGATGCTCCTTAATTTCGCCCTGAGAATAGGAATTTAGCTGATAGCCAATTATGTTTGTTTTCTCTGACTTAATGCAGACTCAGGAGGAGACTCATAGATACTGCCCTACACTTACTGGTAGCAAGAAAAATAAAAGCAATAAACAGAATTTACCATAAGAGGTCAGAAACAGCATCCATTATTTTGCCTATGGACAAAATGTTAAAATAGATGTTTAAGAATAATATTATATAAAGCCATTCCATATTTTAAAAGCTAAGTCAAAGTAAATGCAGCACTTTGTGCTGGAATAAAAAAAAAAAAAAAGTCCACATGCATTTAAAAAGGCCCTTCAGGTCTTCAAGTCATAACTTGGTAAGTTTTTCAGGGTTCTTAAATTTCATTAGTAACCAGTGCTAAAGTTAATAATAGCAGTAGTTTTTGATAGACATTAACTTTTGCTAACAGCTGATGAGTTACTATCAATGGGGTTAAAACTGAACCTTATTCAACTATATACTTACACATAAATACAGAAAAATATCCCTTTTGAATATACTTATCTGTCACAGGTACCAGTGAGAAATATACATATATTTTGAAGAGTAGATATACAAGAAATGTAACCTATAGTTTGAAATACTCTATATTCAAATTTAAATATTAAATTGATTCATACTCTTCTTAGTTATGATTTGCTCAAATGTAACTGCTGCTGCTGCTAAATCGCTTCAGTCGTGTCAGACTCTATGCGACTCCACAGATGGCAGCCCATTGGGCTCCCCTATCCCTGGGACTCTCCAGGCAAGAACACTGGAGTGGGTTGCCATTTCCTTCTCCAATGCATGAAAGTGAAAAATGAAAGCAAAGTCACTCAGTCGTGTCTGACTCAGCGACCCCATGGACTGCAGCCCACCAGTTTCCTCCGTCCATGGGAGTTTCCAGGCAAGAGTACTGGAGTGGGATGCCATTGCCTTCTCCGTCAAATGTAACAAACCTCCATAATGTTTAGCTTATTTCTGTTGCATAGTAATTTCTTGCTGTAAACCAGTTTCAAGACTCTTCTTACTTTCACTTTGGGCTCAAGAGCATAAAAATGACTATAAAGAATATGTCAACCACTGCTAATCTCCTTCTTTGATTTCATGACTTTACACATGGGTATCCATTATGCACTTCTCAGTAAATTTTCTACTTTGGCCTAAGATTGTCACAAATAGAAGTAATCAAAAAGGATTCATGTACTTATCAGTATCAGAAAAAGGATTAATATAAGCATAACCAGTCTGTGACCAATTCAATTTCAACTGAATTGAACAACATAAAGACATAGGTTATTTTTTGTGCATATGTTCATGATGGAGGAGAGAAAGGTAGGAGTAGGAACTTCTAATTCTTTTTTCACTCATGAATTGAAGTGAGATTAACTAATGTATCTATATCAACATTGTCTCCTCAACTGAAGCTATAATCAGTGTCAATATAGGACACAATGTATGCTGATGATTCCTTCCAGCACAAGGAATAAATTCCATCTTTTCCAGACCAAAATCTAAGTTGCCAGCTGCAGAGCCACAAAACTTATAATCATTCAACTCCGACATGTATTTGTCCCTCTGTTATCCTTGAGAAATAAAAATGAAGCAAAGTCCTGACTGATATTTCTGCATGAAACTGAAATACATTTAAATTTTTTTTGAGGCACACTTAGTTTTTTAGTTATTGAATATCACAATATGGTTATATATAAAATCAGATCATTCTTTCTGAAGAGAATATTGCTGTACAAATGTGGCTAATGATTATTATAAATAACAAACACAGATAAAATTGTTATGAATACTTTAGAGCAACTGATAAAAAACTACTTGATAAAATAAATATATTGCAAACACAAATAGAAATTAACTGCCTTTGTACAAGAAAATACCACTTCTCAATTTTCAACATTTTCTTCATTTGGTGAACAAACATTTAGCACAAGCACATTTTTTTTTTTTTTTAACTGGAACATACATATTGGTGCGGAGAAGGCAATGGCACCCCACTCCAGTACTCTTGCCTGGAAAATCCCATGGATGGAGGAGCCTGGTGGGCTGCAGTCCGTGGGGTCGCTGAGGGTCGGACACGACTGAGCAACTTCACTTTCACTTTTCACTTTCATGCATTGGAGAAGGAAATGGCAACCCACTCCAGTGTTCTTGCCTGGAGAATCCCAGGGACGGGGGAGTCTGGTGGGCTGCCATCTATGGGGTTGCACAGAGTCGGACACGACTGAAGTGACTTAGCAGCACATATTGGTGTTCCTTACAAACAATGATGCTTTTGATTCAAATGAACTTATGGGACTCTGTATTGACTAAAAGGTTTTTGAACTTGAAAAGCAACATATATAGTGGGAAATTAAGATGTTCTAGGATCAGGCTAGTTATATCTTGCAATGTATGGATTATTGCAGTGGAGTTGGTAGGAGGCAAGACTTGACGCCAATAGTGTGATTTTAACAAATGGCATAAACTTCTAGAAAGTGATACTAGGATAGTCAAAGGCAAAATAAAAATTTGCCTTTGGATAAAAGAAGGGATGTACTTTCTCTCCATATGGAATGGAAGTTGGAGAAGTGAAGAAAAATGGGGAAGCAAGAATAATCAGGAAATATAAACCATAACTACTGATTATTTTATGAGAAACAAGATCATAATCTGAGGACCAGGGCAGCTCTAGGCATAAAGCTGGGAAAATGTGGTTCATAATTTGATTCTCCTGTTAGACCAAGAATCTTAAAACAATGTTTTGTGAGGCTCTGGTCAGAATTACTTAGAGGAGAGCCACAGTCCTTTGGGGAAAGTGATGAGAAGGAGGCCTCCAAGGGCGCTCCATTCATGGCCTGTACAATTCTCTCTGATGCAACCTTTCAGAGTCCAGTCAATAAAACAGAAGCCCTAAGGCTACTATTGAAAAAGAACAAAAAATTGGTTATGGTACTTTTTAGATGAATGGTTGTGCATAAATTCAATCTAATTAAAGCACTTGTTCTTTCTTGCTGTTTGTTTGCTAAGTCATGTCCAACTCATAGACATGACTGTAGCCCTCCAGCCTTCTCTGTCCATGGGATTTTCCAGTCAAGAACACTGGAGTGGGTTCCACTTCCTCCTTCAGGGTATCTTCCCCACCTAGGGATTGAACCTTCATCTCCTGCACTAGCAGGTGGATTCTTTACCACGAGCCATCACCCGGAGGCCTGGGTAAAGTATGCCTCTACTCTACACAAACCTTAATACCAACAGCCACTGCCTGCTGTTTTTAATCACTTTCTCCCTTTTGCCATAGCCCAGGTGGACTGGGCCTGCTTATAGTGGGGAGAACTGGAAAGTAACATCCTACATTAAGCAACTCAACTGCTCATGGAAAGAGTTCTGTTTATATTATGGGGTCTTGGGCCCATAATAATGAGATAATGGGAGAGATCCATCCAAATATATATATGACTTTCTTTGAGACTTACAATGATTCTTCCATTTTTTTTTTTTAATCTAAAAACACTTTACAATTCTATGAAGGGTCAAGTGATGCTTTTGCACGCCTTGCTCACTAGTACCTTTGGGAATTGCATGTTTTCTGTGTCACTTGCTTTATCAGAAGTGGAGTAGAAAAGATGTTTGACCCACGGCTGACAACTGGAAAGGCAGTGGTTAGAATGAGTAAGGCCATCATGTGAACTAACAACTGTACCAGTGATGCATCTTATTATACAGTTTAGGCTGTGTGGATTGAAAAGTAAAATCAGAACGTGGTTGGATTTGTAGGAGAAAATGAAGTAATCAAATGGATAAAATTCTTGGAGTAGATATAGTGAGACAAAGTAATGAGTGAAAAGCTTAAGCAGTAATTTGTGCCCCTTAATTTGAACTTGTAAGAAATTAAGCAAGAAGCGTAATGACCTCCTTTAGAGAACTTAGGAAGAGAAAACTGGCTGGAATTTGGCAGTTGTATACCCATTGAGTTGGTTATGTACAGGCTGAATTATAGTCTACTGTCTATCAGTAAATTGCATCAGAGAAAAAAATGCATAAGAAGAAAGGACTTCAGCAGAGTGATCTGAAGAGTCACTGAAGTTCATGCTCATTAAGCAAAGTTGAAAAGCCAGCTTTTTCCTCTTCAATGAACTCGCTCAGTCATGTCCAATTCTTTGTGACCTCATGGACTGTAGCCTACCAGGCTCCTCCATCCATGGGATTTTCCAGGCAATAGTACTGGAGTGGGTTGCCATTTCCTTCTCCAGGGGATCTTCCCCACCCAGGGATGGAACCTGGGTCTTCCGCATTGTAGACAGATGTTTTACCATCTGAGCCACCAGGGAAGTCCTAGCTTTTTCCTCTAGTACAGCTTAAAGAGTAGCATTGCATATGATATCCACCTATTCTCCTGTATGGTCCAGATGGAATTTCTATAGGAACCATAGGAATTCTAATTAAATCCTGATCCCCAGAAGTCACTGATTTTCTGAAAATGGCCATAATAATTTCCAACTTCACAGTAACCCACTCAAGAAAAGTTATGTCCAACCTAGATAATATTTTCAAAAGCAAAGACATTACTTTGCCGACTAAGTTCCGTCTAGTCAAGGCTATGGTTTTTCCTGTGGTCATGTTTGGATGTGAGAGTTGGACTGTGAAGAAGGCTGAGCAC
>SJYT01007719.1:100043-118216 GCA_006410635.1 Cephalophus harveyi | reverse complement strand
GCAGGAGGAGAAGGGGACGACCGAGGATGAGACGGCTGGATGGCATCACGGACTCGATGGACATGAGTCTGAGTGAACTCCGAGAGATGGTAATGAACAGGGAGGCCTGGCGTGCTGCGATTCATGGGGTTGCAAAGAGTCGGACACGACTGAGCGACTCATATAATATAAACTCCACTAACAATTTTGGCTGTCCATTTAAGACGAACTGAAACATTTTTTTTTCCCCCACTGTGTTGGATATTTTTTAAATGAATACTTTGCTTATTTGTTTGCACTAATTCACTGATGAATTTACTTGAAATGGTCAATCCAGCTGTATAATTATGCAAAGCTAATGGATTTCTTGGACTAGGTCATTAGATAATGATATTAGTTAATGTTCTTTGATCCTGTTAGACCAAGAATCTTAAAACAATGTTTTGTGAGGCTCTGGTCAGAATTACTTAGAGGAGAGCCACAGTCCTTTGGGGAAAGTGATGAGAAGGAGGCCTCCAAGGGCGCTCCATTCATGGCCTGTACAATTCTCTCTGATGCAACCTTTCAGAGTCCAGTCAATAAAACAGAAGCCCTAAGGCTACTATTGAAAAAGAACAAAAAATTGGTTATGGTACTTTTTAGATGAATGGTTGTGCATAAATTCAATCTAATTAAAGCACTTGTTCTTTCTTGCTGTTTGTTTGCTAAGTCATGTCCAACTCATATCTCTCTGATGCAACCTTTCAGAGTCCAGTCAATAAAACAGAAGCCCTAAGGCTACTATTGAAAAAGAACAAAAAATTGGTTATGGTACTTTTTAGATGAATGGTTGTGCATAAATTCAATCTAATTAAAGCACTTGTTCTTTCTTGCTGTTTGTTTGCTAAGTCATGTCCAACTCATAGACATGACTGTAGCCCTCCAGCCTTCTCTGTCCATGGGATTTTCCAGTCAAGAACACTGGAGTGGGTTCCACTTCCTCCTTCAGGGTATCTTCCCCACCTAGGGATTGAACCTTCATCTCCTGCACTAGCAGGTGGATTCTTTACCACGAGCCATCACCCGGAGGCCTGGGTAAAGTATGCCTCTACTCTACACAAACCTTAATACCAACAGCCACTGCCTGCTGTTTTTAATCACTTTCTCCCTTTTGCCATAGCCCAGGTGGACTGGGCCTGCTTATAGTGGGGAGAACTGGAAAGTAACATCCTACATTAAGCAACTCAACTGCTCATGGAAAGAGTTCTGTTTATATAATCAGTGCATCCACACTTACACTTTGTTTGGCTCTTTATGTTTTCTTTACTTTGAGGTAAGAAAGAAGTTTCACAGGTGGGATGATAAGAGTTCCAAACAGTACATAAGTGCACCTTTCTTTGAGATATTCCAAGCTTCATGAGATCTTAATTTAAAAATTTCAAAAGTTAAAAAAAAAACTCAACTGCTTAAAGATGTTTAAAGCTTCTTCTTACATGAAAACATCCAACTTGGGGAGAATGACATAGAGATCCTTTATCAGTTCAGTTCAGTCACTCAGTCATCTCTGACTCTTTGCGATCCCATGGTCTGCAGCACATCAGGCTTCCCTGTCCATCACCAACTCCTGGAACTTGTTTAGACTCATGGCCATCAAGTTGATGATGCCATCCTTCACAATCTGACCTCAACATACAGTAGTATTCTGTCACCATGCACTAATATTCTGTCACCCAAGATATGTTCCACGTATCTGCCCACGTACCTGTTTGTGCTTAGTTGCTCAGTCGTGTCTGACATTTTGCAACGCTATGGGTTGTAATCTACCAGGTTCCTCTGCCCATGAGAGTTTCCAGGCAAGAATACTGGAAACTATTCTTGCCAGCTCTTCTCCAGGACATCTTCCTGACCCTGGGATCAAATGCATGTCTCCTGTGTCTCCTTCATTACAGGTAGATTCTTTAACAATGAGACATCTGTGAAGTCCCCACATTCCTGCCCTACTGTTCTCTAAACAGACTGTACACAACTTTGTATCTTGCAGTAAAATCCATCCAAAACGCATTTTCTCCTTTTTGCCTGAGAACTCCTGCTTGGAATTCCTTAACCCACACAATTGTTTTCCATCCTCTGTGCTTTTAAAGCAGTTAGTCCTTATTATAGATTTGTCACAACTGCCTAAATTTCTTTGAAATATTGAAGTATAACTATTGGTTTAAACTTTTATTATTTGCTTCCCCTTTGGTCTTTCCCACCTATATGCATTTTGATTAAGTACAAGATGCTCTTACTTCTACATTGTGCCATTAACACCCTCCCTTCTTAATTTGAGTTGAGTTGAGTTGAGGTCAATTCAGTTGCTCAGTCGTGTCCAACTTTTTGTGACTGCATGGACTGCAGCACACCAGGCTTCCCTGTCCATCATCAACTCCTGGACCTCACTCAAACTCACGTCCATCAAGTCGGTGATGCCATCCAATCATCTCATCCTCTATCATCTCCTTCTCCTCCCACTTTCACTCTTTCCCAGCATCAGGGTCTTTTCCAATGAGTCAGTTCTTCATATCAGGTGGCCAAACTATTGGAGTTTCAGCTTCAACATCAGTCCTTCCAATGAACACCCAGGACTGATCTCCTTTAGGATGGACTGGTTGGATCTCCTTGCAGTCCAAGGAACTCTCAAGAGTCTTCTCCAACACCACAGTTCAAAAGCATCAATTCTTTGGTGATCTGAGTTCCATAATAATAAAAATCACTATTGACAATATTTGGAATATTTGAACCACCTAAAAATAAGAAATATGTCATTTTTTCCCTGTCTATAGGCTTCAAGTTTAAAATGAATGTGGGTTAATGACCCTATTTTTGTATAGCCTATTGCAGTAGGCATAATTCTAAAATGGTCCCTAAGACTTCAATCTCCTCCTATACACATTACATGCATTACTGCTGGGTTGCCAAAAAATTTGATAGGGATTTTTGGTACCATATTAGGGAAAATCCCTAACCTACTTCTTGGCCAAACTAATACATCCATTTAAGTGTGAGCTCTACCTGTGAATATCACGTATTATCACTGTTATGATATGTTACCTGAATAAAGAAGTTCTGCAGATATACTTAAGATCTTTATTTAGGTGATTCTGATCTAGTAAAAAAAAAAAAGTGGTATTATCCTGGGCAGGCTTGCCTTAATTGGTTGTGTCCTTTAAAAGGCAGAAATCTCAGAGAAATGATCTTATGCTGACCTTGAAACAATAAATGGATAAAGTAAAAGTATACTGAATGACTAACTGTATTCTTTCAGCAGGAAAATGATCCAGAAACATAGCCAATTCTAATTTTATTATATGATTCTCCTCTATTGTTTTTTTTCCCCCAGTATCTTGACATCACTACATACACACCACACACACACACAGTAAATGGGATATCATTTAACCATAAAGAAGAGGTAAATCCTGTCATTTATGAGAACATGGATGAAATGGAAGCACATTATGCTAAGTGAAATAAATCAAGCACAGAAAGACAAACACTGCATATGTGGAAACTGAAGGGGGAAAAGGCCAAGTTGATAGAAATAAAGAGGAGAATGGTGGTTACTAGATGCTGGGGGGTGAGCAGGGGAAATGGGAACATGTGGTCAAGGGTACAACCTATCAATTACAAAATAAAGAAGTTCAGTGGATCTAATGTATAGTATTACAATAGATCTATACATTAGATAATAACATCTAGGAGCTACAACTGCATTTGATTTATTATAATTAGCAGTGGCCACAGGACTGGAAAAGGTCAGTTTTCATTGCAATCCCAAAGAAAGGCAATGCTAAAGAATGCTCAAACTACTGCACAATTGCACCCATCTCACACACTAGTAAAGTAATGCTCAAAATTCTCCAAGCCAGGCTTCAGCAATACGTGAACCGTGTTCAATATGTGAACCAGATGTTCAAGATGTTCAGATGTTCAAGCTGGTTTTAGAAAAGGCAGAGGAGCCAGAGATCAAATTGCCAACATCTGATGGATTATGGAAAAAGCAAGAGAGTTCCAGAAAAACATCTATTTTCTCTTTTCTTGACTATGCCAAAGCCTTTGACTCTATGGATCACAATGAACTGTGGAAAATTCTGAAAAAGATGGGAATACCAGACCACCTGACCTGCCTCGTGAGAAACCTATATGCAGGTCAGGAAGCAACAGTTAGAACTAACATGGAACAACAGACTGGTTCCAAATAGGAAAAGGAGTACGTCAAGGCTGTATATTGTCACCCTGCTTATTTAACATATATGCAGAGTATATCATGAGAAACAGTGGGCTGGAAGAAGCACAAGCTGGAATCAAGATTGCCAGGAGAAATATCAATAACTTCAGATATGCAGATGACACCACCCTTATGGCAGAAAGTGAAGAGGAACTAAAAAGCCTCTTGATGAAAGCGAAAGAGGAGAGTGAAAAAGTTGGCTTAAAGCTCAACATTCAGAAAACGAAGATCACAGCCTCTGGTCCCATCACTTCATGGGAAATAGATGGAGAAACAGTGGAAACAGTGTCAGACTTTATTTTTTGGGCTCCAAAATCACTGCAGATGGTGATTGCAGCCATGAAATTAAAAGACACTTGCTCCTTGGAAGAAAAGTTATGAGCAACCTAGATAGCATACTGAGAAGCAGAGACATTACTTTGCCAACAAAGGTCTGTCTAGTCAAGGCTATGGTTTTTCCTGTGGTCATGTATGGATGTGAGAGTTGGACTGTGAAGAAAGCTGAGTGACGAAGAATTGATGCTTTTGAACTGTGGTGTTGGAGAAGACTCTTGAGAGTCCCTTGGACTACAAGGAGATCCAATCAGTCCATTCTAAAGGAGATCAGTCCTGGGTGTTCTTTGGAAGGACTGATGCTAAAGCTGAAACTCCAGTACTTTGACCACTTGATGTGAAGAGTTGACTCATTGGAAAAGACTCTGATGCTGGGAGGGATTGGGGGCAAGAGGAGAAGGGGACGACAGAGTATGAGATGGCTGGATGGCATCACTGACTCGATGGGCGTGAGTCTGAGTGAACTCCGGGAGTTGGTGATGGACAGGGAGGCCTGGCGTTTTGCGATTCATGGGGTCGCAAAGAGTAGGACACGACTGAGTGACTGAACTGAACTGAAAGTGATTAGGCACAGCACAGCACAGCACATCCTTAGTGGGGTTGACCTAATTGGGTAAGTTTTTTTAAAGAATAACTCCCTTACTGATGTAAAACAAAAGAAATAACCATGTCATGAACTGCCTATGGAGGGGCCAACGTGGCTAGTTTCTGAAGGATGACTGGAGCTGAGAGTGGTACCTAGCTGACAGGCAAAAAAAAAAAAAAAAGGGAAATATCAGACCTCTAGGTACAAGAAACTGAATTTTGCCAATAACCACAAGAGCTTAGAAGAGAACCCTAAACACCAAAAAGAATGGAACCCCAGCTACCATTTTGATTTAAGCCTAGTGAGAGCTCTGCAGAGGATTCAGGTAAGCAGTACTCAAACTTCTGACCTGCAGAAACTGAGATAATGTATGACATGTGTGTTCAGTCATGTCTGACTATTTGCGTCTCCATAGACTAGAACCCGCCAGGCTCTTCTGTCCATGGAATTCACCAGGCAAGAACACCAGAGTTGGTTTCCATGTTCTTCTCTAGGGGATCTTCCTGACTCAGGGATCAAACCCACACCTCTTTCCTTTCCTGCACTGGCAGGCAGATTCTTTACCACTGAGCCACCTAGAAAGCCTGAGATAATAAACAGATGTTGTTTGTGGTATCACTTAAGTTTGTGATAATTTGTTGCACAGCAATAGAAAGCTAATACAACTGTTGCAATTACTAGTATCAGTTCCCAGATGCCAGCCTGATGCACTTGTTGACAGTATTTTATAATCTATATCTAATTGCAAGTTTTACCAAGAAAATATAGTACACATTTGCATAATTCTCTCACTAGTAAATTGAATACATCGTTCCTCTCACTCATTCCTTTATAGGAAAGCTCAGGTCTTTCTATATTCATTGTCTATTCATTGTTTCTATCTTTGCACTGAAATTAGTATAATTTTTCATTGTTGTCTTTTTTCTTCACAATCTGATAAATGTTTATCTTTGCTTAATTGCTGCTGCTGCTGCTGCTGCTAAGTTGCTTCAGTTGTGTTCAACTCTGTGTGACCCTATAGATGGCAGCCCACCGGGCTCCTCCGTCTCTAGGATTCTCCAAGCAAGAACACTGGAGTGGGTTGCCATTGCCTTCTCTGGCTTAACTGCTAATCCGAAAAAAAAAAAAAAAAAAAAACATATTAGAACTTTCATTTGTATATGAGACTATTTTATGTCCCTGTTGCATAGAACAGCTAACTATATTCCCTTAGCAGGAAAAAGACCCAGAAACAGAGTCAATTCTGATTTCATTATACGCTTGTCCTCTATTAGTTTTCTCCAGTATCTTGAAACCACTAACTGTGCCTGAGTTCATTTTACCAATTATTGCTTCAGCCAAAAAGCAGGAGCTAATATTCTCAAGCTCCCATATTTTAGGAAATTTTTTACACCAAAACATTTCAAAATTCAAATATATAAAAGAATGCCTATTACAAAATGAGTCACAAAAATAAACTCACAAAGTAGAATGAATTATATTATAGTTATAAACCATCTTTTCTGAGATTTTAAATAAAGCTATTCTTAAAATATCCATAGAATAAGTATGTCTGAAGGATATTTTTTTTTAAAGAATTACATGTGATTTTCACAAGAATATGTACTTTGAATTTCCTTAAGCATTAATAATGGATATTAATAGCTATTATAAAAATGAATGACATTTTAAGATTGAAAATATTTCTGTAAAAGAAGTAACAGAGTCTGGAATGGTAATTATCATTGTCAGCAAAATCTGGAATTTTTTGTTTGTTTTCTTAAGGTGGCATGGATCGGATCATGAGGAGAACGCACAGTTCCAAACATTTGCTGACATACACATGTGTGAGATTGTTAGGGAGAAGCCAGAAGAAGATTTATTAAGGCTCATAATTCTTCCCATGTCAAGGGGAAGGATACTGGTGAACCCCATCAGTAATGACAGCCTTGCTATCCCTGAGCCAGTCCAATGACAACTGTCTCATCCTTCTCTTGAGGTACTAGGGTTTTGTGTCCAATTACACTAGGTTTTACTTTGATCTTGGGTTCTAAGTCCCATTTTCAGTCACAGCATCTTAGATCTAATTGCCTCCAACTCCTATCCTAAGGAGCATGGTGAAGTGTGGGTCTGACCTAATGTCGCTTCTAGTCTCACTCCTCAGATATTGATGACGGCCTGACTGGGTCTCATGTCTGAGTCTGAGCTGATCCTGCAGCTATCTGCTTTCTTGCCCAGATCTTAGTCCTGGGTCTCCGCTTCCATGTGGCTGACTTCTGTCTGTAACACTCACCTCACAAACATTTTCATTCATTGTCTCTACGTACCAATAACACAAGCAAAAATTTCTGATGAAATATATGGGGACTTAGGAGGAATTTTAAATAGTGCAATATTAGAATCAAATTAGAATCAAATTCCAAGATTCCTAACCTTGCCTTAGGTCAATTTTCCTTGCAAGGTTTTTCCCATATGACTTTCGTTTTCTAGGTAAGACTTCATATCCCTGATATTTTAAAATACTGAATAGTTATAGTTTTCATTCTCTGTCTTCTGCTTCCTGATCTCAATCCACTTAATTGATTTCACAATGCACTAATGAGTTTGGCTTGCAGTCTGTAGAAAAATTTCCAGATCAAGCCACAAAACCCTCCCCGTATCATGACAAAAAATATCGTTGTTGCTTTATTTTTTTTCCAAAATATCCAAGTCATCTGCCTCTGAAATGAATCCAGCTGCTGTATCTAGAATATAGAATTAGTAGATACATTAGTAGAATATTAAAAATATTTTTTCTTTCTTCTAGATTACTTTTTTTGTTGGGCTTGTTATTGTCATTGCTGCTGCTGCTACTGTTACCATGGTTACTACCACAGGGCTTCTCTGGTGGCTCAGATGGTGAAGAATCTGCCTGCAATGCGGGAGACATAAGTTCAGTCCCTGGGTTAGGAAGATCCTCTGGAAGAGGGCATGGCAACGCACTCTAGCATTATTTCCTGGAGAATCCCATGGACAGAGGAGCCTGGTGGGCTGTAGTCCATAGGGTTGCAACGAGTCAGATATGACTGAGCAACTAAGCATAGCACAACACCACAGCTCATATCTTGGCTAATATTTAGCATTCATTATTACACCTGATTCCACATCAAAATTTAGGTCTCTGATTGCTCCACTGTTTTAAGAAATCAATATTAGTAACTATACTAGGCAGCCTCTAAAGTGGCTTTTAATGTTTCCTGATTCCTGGTACTTATGACCTTGTATAATCTGCCCCCACCCCCACCTCCTACCCTGTGCATTTAGAAGAGAGTGTATGGCCCACTTCTAAACACTAGAATACAGCGATAGAAAATAAATATCACATCCAAAGTCAGATTACAAAAGACTGGTTTCTGTTTTGCTGGCCTTATCTTGCTCTCTTACTTCTGACTTTGATGAAATCTAGCTGACATTTTGTGAGCTGAGCTATATAGAGAGACCCGATGGAAATGACTGAGGCTGGCTTCCAGCTACAAACCACAGGCCTGAAGTTCTCAGATCAATGGCCTACAAGAAACCAATTCCTACTAACAACCCTGTGATTGAGTTTGGAATGTGAATTCTCCCCTAGCTGAACCCTGAGATGATTATAACCCTAGCTTATACCTTATGTGCAGCCATGGGAGAAATTCTGAGTAAGGGATTCAGCTACATGGTGTGTAGACTTCTGACCAACAGAAGCTCTGTTGTTTCAGTCTACTATGGTTTGGTGTATTTCATTAAACAGCAGTAGATAACCAATAAAACACTGTACCTAACTGATTTTTTTTTTTTTGGTCTCTTTCATGGCTCTGTAACCCCATATATTATCCCATCAATAGTACTATCAGTTACAACAGTAATTGATATTTATTTCTCCAACTAACCTACAAGAGATTAAGCAATATAGGAGCTTCCCCGATTACTCCTGTGATCAGCTCTGTATTCCGTCACTATCCCCTCAGAACTCTACCAAGTATGACTTAGTCAGTTAACAGGTATCCAGTAAATATTACAAAAAAGATGAAGTTACCTAATATGTATCAGCTATAATAACAGTACTTTCTTCACTCAGATACCTGATGCGAGGAACTGACTCACTGGAAAAGACCCTGATGCTGGGAAAGATTGAAGGCAGGAGGAGAAGGGGATAACAGAGGATGAGAAGGTTGGATGGCATCACCAACTCGATGAACATGAGTTTGAGCAAGCTCCAGGAGTTGGTGATGAGCAGGGAAGCCTGGTGTGCTGCAGTCCACGGAGTCGCAAAGAGTTGGACATGACTGAGCAACTGGATTGAACTGAATGACTCAGAAATTTGACAATGTGAAAAGAGAAAGAAAGACTATCTTGTTACCTATTTTAGATACATAGGATAAATAAATAAAGAGAATGTTTTCCCATGTGAGAGACAGAGAAATGTCATCAATTAAAAGTGACAGTGTAGAGTTTAATCTCAAAGTGAATAAAACTGAATCAGATGGTTCAGTTCAACTACTGATCAGTTCAGTCGCTCAGTCGTGTCTGACTCTTTGTGACCCCATGAATTGCACCACGCCAGGCCTCCCTGTCCATCATCAATTCCTGGAGTTCACTCAGACTCACATCCATCGAGTCAGTGATGCCATTCAGCCATCTCATCCTCGGTCGTCTCCTTCTCCTCCTGCCCCCAATCCCTCCCAGCATCAGAGTCTTTTCCAATGAGTCAGCTCTTTGCATGAGGTGGCCAAAGTACTGGAGTTTCAGCTTTAGCATCATTCCTTCCAAAGAAATCCCAGGGCTGATCTCCTTCAGAATGGACTGGTTGGATCTCCTTGCAGTCCAAGGGACTCTCAAGAGTCTTCTCCAACACCTCATGAAGTGATGGGACTGGATGCCATGATCTTCGTTTTCTGAATGTTGAGGTTTAAGCCAACTTTTTCACTCTCCTCTTTCACTTTCATCAAGAGGCTTTTTAGTTCCTCTTCACTTTCTGCCATAAGGGTGATGTCATCTGCATATCTGAGGTTATTGATATTTCTCCTGGAAATCATGATTCCAGCTTGTGTTTCTTCCAGTCCAGCGTTTCTCATGATGTACTCTATGCTATGCTATGCTATGCTAAGTCGCTTCAGTCATGTCCAACTCTGTGCAACCCCATAGATGGCAGCCCACCAGGCTCCCCCATCCCTGGGATTCTCCAGGTAAGAACACGGGAATGGGTTGCCATTTCCTTCTCCAATGCTTGAAAGTGAAAAGTGAAAGTGAAGTTGCTCAGTCATGTCTGACTCTTAGCGACCCCATGGACTGCAGCCCGCCAGGCTCCTCCATCCATGGGATTTTCCAGGCAAGAGAACTGGAGTGGGTTGCCATTGCCTTCTCCACATGATGTACTCTGCATATAAGTTAAATAAGCAGGGTGACAATATACAGCCTTGACGTACTCCTTTTCCTATTTGAAACCAGTCTGTTGTTCCATGTCCAGTTCTAACTGTTGCTTCCTGACCTGCATACAGATAGTTCTCTAATATTTTTTAAGATCACCACTTTGTCAGCATTCTGAGATTGAGTTATGTACTTGCTAAGCATCTGGTTTCTTATGTTCCAGATGTCCTGCTAAGGTTATAATTATTCTCTTCTCAGTCTTGCGCTTTTAGTCACTCCCATATTAGATTTTAAGAGTGATTCACAATGATACCAAAAGGAAAATGGTTATTCAAACTATATGGTTTTCTCAGATTGACACTGCATCTGCTTGTACTGGAACCCTGGCTAGCAAAGTAGTTGAAGGTCTGTCAGCTTCTCTTTCTAATGAAAATTCCCAGGAATATAATCACTGAAGCTACTAAAAGCAGCAGCTCCCTGTTGCTTCTTGTGATGAGTTTCATTTCCTCCTCATTTCCTGATCAGTTTCATCTTTTATCACATATTTCAGTATTGCTCTTTAAGCACTATTCAACAATTGTCCCAATAGCTGAAATCTAACATTATCAGACTTCTCTCTTACATTTTCTGATTCTATAGGATATGTATGTTGCACAAATATCAAGGTGAGTCTTACCTGCAGGAAGGTTTGAAAACCATAAGACAGCTTAAAACTAAGACCATGCTGAAACTATCTAGAAATAACAAGGGTGCTATATAGTTTTCTCAAATAATCTATTTCAAGCCATTTAAACTTTGAATCTCTTTTAACTCTACACAATTGAAAAAATCCTAAAAGGTTACATTTTAATAGTCACAAAACTAAAATTCAATGCTTTTATTCTACAGGCACTATAGCACTTTGGGATACAGAAGAGTCAGACATATTACTTGTCCTTGAGGAGCTCAAACTCTACCAAGACAGGTGAAATCAACGTGGAAATAGAGATAAAATCCTTCAGATAAAGGAAAATCAGAAGTATTAAGAATTCCATGCCAGGGTATGTGATCCAAACCATGTGTAAACGTGGTAATTACATGTAGATTTCCTAAAATCTGAGCAAAAATAAATAGATAAAATCATATACTTTTCATGGAAGGAGGGAGAAACTAAGGTCCTGTGGAACTGACCTTTCTCTCACCCTACACACTGCAAGGAGTTAAATTACTGGCTTTTTTTTAAATACAAAGAATATTAAATGACATATGTTGTATTTATAATGAAAGACAGGGTTATTCCTGATGGTTTCGACTCTTATCTAGGAAAAAAATGTCAGCCAGGAGGAAGAACAGTGGTTGGGAGGAAGGGGATGGTAAAGAGACAGTTAAATACTGAAGAGTAGGATCTGTTTTAAAAGGTTCTTGCAAGTCGTGTGTCTGTAATTCAGCCAAGCAAACATACTTATTACATGCTAATAAGCTTGTCAATAACAGAAGCTGATATGAGCAGAAGATCAGAGGCTTTACTTTGTAAGTGTCTAACCCTGAATTCTAAAAAGCGACTCTGACATAAGCTTTAACCATACATTTTGCCAAGTGACACATAATTATGATCATTATAACATTAGGATGTGTCATTGTCTCTATTTAAAATTTACAGGATATGGATGACTTTTTGAGTAAAATTCTCTGAGCATATCAATAAAATGCCCACTGATATTTGGGATGTAGCTGTGCCCTTCACATAGTCATTACAGAGAAACCTTATTTCACAACCAAATGAAGATTCAATGGTGAGTCTTTACCAATGGTTTATGAAATCTAAATCCTGGATTTGCAGAGGTACAGTATTCCCATAGAGTACTTTGTACAAAATGGATTGGAATCTGCTATGGTCTTACATCTCTTTGACAGTCAATTTTGTGCCTTATTCGCAAATGTAGCACTTGGTGTGAAGTCGTTCGCCATCAATGTTACAAATCCTAATGAAGTGTTTTACCTCCTACCAGATTTCAGTGGGGAAGGCTTTCAAATGCATTTCCATTTATACATGCCTGCTTTTTACTCTCAGTGCACAGTGAAATCCTTCTGAATAATGTGCTTTATTTTCTATTTCCTTTCTTTGGGAATGTGTGTTGAAAGACAGAAAGCAGATTGGTGCTATAAATGCAAAGAGAGAAGCAATTAAGTCACAAAAAATTGGGTAGGCTCTGCCTAATGTAGATATACTGTTATAAATTGGAGAGTAAACTTTGGGATTGTGTTCTCCATGCCATTGGTTTCAGTTTTCTATCAATGTTGAGGAGGCAAGGACTCTATTTTCTTTTTTTTGCTAGACCTCAAAAATGATATATACAAGATTGTGTGCTAAGTCATTGTGATCCCATGGACTGTAACCCATCAGGCTCCTCTGTACACAGGATCCTCCAGGCAAGAATACTAAAGAGGGTTGCCATGCCCTCCTCCAGGGGATCTTCTCAACCCATGTCTCCCGCATTGGCAGGCTGGTTATTTACCATTAGCGCTACATAGGAAGCCCTATACAAGCCTGTAGTTTCAGTGTTTTAGAGCTCTCATTCTGTATTTTTCATCTTTCAAGCTGAGTGCCATTAAGAGGAGTAAAGTTTAGGTACTAACGGGAGAGTGTTAACTAAAAAATAAATAAATAAATTGTGTCCAAAAACAGTTACAAAATTAACAGAAAAAATGAAATAAAGCCACCTGTTTTGCTTTCAGACTAGTCAGCACAATTTGATATAATGATAATAAATTTACATCTATTTACATTAGTTTGGTAAATAAACAACAAAGTCTTGACAATTATATACGTGACTTCTATCTTTCAATATTTTCAAAATAAGTTACAAGGTATCTTAATTGATTGTGAACATGATTTTGATTTAAACTACCATAGTCAGTCACTGATAAAATGATTTTATCACCCAGCAATAGGAACATTAAAACCATGCTAATAAACCACAAGTTTTAGCATTTATTCATTTCTATAATTATTACTATCATTTGAAAACTTACTAAGGAAGGCATGTATCTTTGGCCTCTGTTGCTACAAGTATGATCAAGATGTAATAAAAATGCTGACTGCAGATTTCAAAGCAATTGGTATAATATTATACCCTTGGGTTTCAAAGATAATAATAATAGCCCTAAACTCTCTGCCAGGAGCTGTCCTAATTGCTTCTTTGTCGTTTTATTGCACATTCTCAAGATATCATTATACAGATGAAGAAAGTAAGCCCTAGAGAATGACTCAAGGTCTCCAACACATCAAGTAAAAAGACAAAACAAAACAACCTGTGATTTAAATCCAGACAGCTTATCCCCAACATCAAGTTTGTAAGTGCTATCATCTCCCACCTCTCCTGTTCCCTCAAACCCTTACCTAATATCCATTACTACAGCTTCGGCAGTCAAGGCAAGAAGGAATAAAAAAACTTACAAGCTGGGATCTACTCAAGCACTGTTAGTTAGGCTTATTGGACTGCCTTTGTAGCAATGATGAATGAGTTTTTAAAAAAGGAATTATTTTTAATAAAGCACTGGGCAACTCATTAAAAGCCCCTACTATCTTCCCCTTAATCTATTTGTGCAGACACAGAAAAGAATAAAAACACACAACCTTTTTAATAGATCAGATATATAGGCCATTTGTTGCCATGATCTCTGAGAAATTTTATCAGCCATTGAAAATACAGCTGAATACACATGAACTTCACATCACAGGACTGGTGTAGAAAAAGGAGGAAGGGGANCCCTACTATCTTCCCCTTAATCTATTTGTGCAGACACAGAAAAGAATAAAAACACACAACCTTTTTAATAGATCAGATATATAGGCCATTTGTTGCCATGATCTCTGAGAAATTTTATCAGCCATTGAAAATACAGCTGAATACACATGAACGTCACATCACAGGACTGGTGTAGAAAAAGGAGGAAGGGGAATATAATATTCCCATGGACAATGTGCTGTGGATTCTTATTTAGTCTAGGCTCTTCTGGTCATTAGATATTGTCAGTTTATAGGGTCTATAAAATAATTGAAAACAAGAAAAATATCATCCATAAAACACAAAATAAAGAAAATAAAGTGCAAAGTTTGAAAACACACAACTAAAATACTTGTATAATATTACATTATATGAATGAATTAGAATTTAACTGCATTTTTAACATATATATATATATATATGCATAACAAGTACATGAGCTATATTCATGTGGGTAGGAAGACTAACAGAGTGGCCATGGATTCCTGGAGACATCCTTGGATTGAATAAAACTTTGCCAGATTCTCAGCTCCTGTTTTTGCCACCCTTAGCTCCTCACACTCAGTTCTGCTGACCTCCTGTCCTACAGGCTCAGTATCACTGTTTCCAAGGTCAAATGGAACTCACAAAACCAGAAAGAAAGGCACTCTCAGCTTCTCTGAAATTTGGCAGTAATTTTAAATTATTCTGGCATGGGGTAGAAGTGGTTTACTATTTGTAAAAGAGAGAGCCAGTGGGAGTTTGCAAAATGACTTAGGAAACCTAAAGCTAGGCTCTGTGATAACCTAGAGGGGTGGGAGGGGTATTAAAGATGGGAGGGAGGTAGGAAGGGGTTCAAGAGGAGGGGACATTTATACCTATGGCCATTTCATGTTGATGTATGCCAAAAAAAAAATAATAATAATAAATCACAATATTGTAAAGTAATTACCCTCTAATTAAAAATAAAACAATAAAAAAAGAAGATAATACAAAACTGGTTAGAAGCTACTAGGCCCAAGATGGTAGAATATCTGGCTCCCAGTAGACCTTGAGCCTTAGTATAAGTACATTATAATATATTAGCATGCGCTAAATAACCCATAGGTGCCATGAGAGTTCAGAGGCCCACCAGGAAAGACCAAAAAGTGGATGTTGCCTCAATTCCTGGAAATCCCAGTCCTCTCTTCAAAATAGTTAGCCTTTGAAATTACTCAACTCATAAAAACGAATACCCCCACACCTTAGCTCCCTCTCACTCTCTGAGATGGATCCCGTTCTGTCTATCGAATGTGTTTCTCAATAATTCTTGAATTCTTTCCTGTCCAAAGCCAAAGGCTTTTAGTTGGCAGTCCATTCTAGGGACTCACTCGAGACTTGATACATAACATCCTCTGGTGACCTGTTTTTCCTACAAAAATCCTTGGCCACATCTATGTGCCACATCAGAACTAAGCATTGAATTTCAGCTATAGCTGACAGTTTAATTTTTTTCTTTTTCTTTTTACTAACAGGTCCACAGTAACACAGTTTCTCTGAAAAGATTGGTGCTAATATACTGTTAACTCTTGTGCTCCAAGTCCCTCACTGTGTCCCAATCTGTAGTCAGGACAAAACTTCTTTGGTGATCTCTAAGTATTGTTTAGATGGCCCATCTATTGCCAGAATATTGTTCCTCTTACCTGACCTTTTACCTCCTGTAGATTCAGAACATGACCCCTGAAGCTCTGTTACACATGGGCTAGAGCGATTCACAAATCACGTTAAGGTTCAGCTGCTGCATTTTGGATCTCTGGAGATCACCATTCATCTTACTTATTATGATGGGAGAGGATGGTCATCCTTGTCCAGATGAATCTCTGGTCAACCAGGCTCAAAGGCATTTGTAGCAGAAGAGCATATGACAAGCTTTATCTATTTCTGGACATAACTTACCATAAACAGAAAGCATGATTTCCTGACACTTTCCAAGATTATACGAACTGAACTCTCTTTTGTAGATGAAGACGAAGATACATGTCTTCATTCTTCTTTTACCACATTTTTGGGAGCACATCAGCCATTCTGCTCTATTTAGTGAGAGGTATCCTCTCAAGATTTTTACTAATTTCTTGAGAACAAATTTCAAACAGTGATAGCTATGGCTTCTTCTTTTCTTTTTTAATGGGTAACATGGTATTGTATAAAGTAACTTTTAAAAGCGTTTTTTAAAGTTTATCAGGCTTGGAATTTAGAATGACTTCCTAGATCAATGAATCATGATTTTTTTTAAAAGAGCAGAGGAAAAAGAACATTTAAAAACCCTTGAAGCTTTGAGTTACCACAGTTGTGGAGGATATAAGGGTATACCAATACATACTTCCAATGAATATTCAGGACTGATTTCCTCTAGGATGGACAGGTTAGGTCTCCTTTCAGTCCGAGGGACTCTCAAGAGTCTTCTCCAACACCACAGTTCAAAAGTTACCACAGTTGTGGAGGGTATAAGTGTATAAGGAATACTGTGGTAAAGAGACTTCAAGAGGAAAAATAAGTCATTACCTCATAGCAGGGATGAAATATGGGCCTTGAATAGGGAAGATATTTCTTATATACTTTCTTAACTGAATTTCTTGCCCTTTTCCATTTCTTACATGTGGCCATCAGTTCAGTTCTGTTCAGTCACTCAGTTGTGTCCAACTCTTTGCAACCCCATGGACTGCAGCACGCCAGGCCTCCCTGTCCATCACCAACTCCTGGAGCTTACTCAAACTCATGTCCATTGAGTTGGTGATGCCTTCCAACCATCACATCCTCTGTTGTCCCCTTCTCTTCCTGCCTTCAATCTTTTCAGCATCAGGGTCTTTTCCAATGAGTCAGTTATTTGCATCAGGTGGCCAAAGTATTGGAGTTTCAGCTTCAGCATCAGTCCTTCCAATGAATATTCAGGACTGATCTCCTTTAGGATGGACTGGTTGGATCTCCTTGCGGTCTAAGGGACTCTCGAGAGTCTTCTCCAATACCACAGTTCAAAAGCATCAATTTTTCAGCATTCAGCTTTCTTTATAGTCCAACTCTCAAATCCATACATGACTATTGGAAAAATCACATGTGGCCATTATATATCTTTTTTATCATAGTGATTAATTGGTAATTTAGAGGGTTATAGTTAAGGTAGCAAAGGGTTATAATGAAGGGTTAAGTTAAGGTAGCTTAGAGGATTATAGTTTATGGTAGGAAAGATTCAAATGGCCTAAACACACAGAAAAGCTGTATCTGTATTTTTCAGTTCTCCATTTTGTCTTAGGATATAAGTCTAAATAAACAAGCAACAAAATTGGATAGACTGTCTATGTACTGCAGAGTGTGGTTAGTTTAGGGTGTAAGTGAAACTATAGTTATAAGAATGTTGACCTGAGGCCCTGTTTTCTACCCACTTGTATTCTTTTCTAGTTTCTTTAAAGTACAAAATATTATCAGTAGATATTGATACGAGGTATGCTGGCCTCTGGTTATTTTATACCTCAGCAAAGAGGATACTGCTGAGATGTGCACTGTTGTAACAACTATGTCCTACATAAATGCATCTAGACTTTCTTACACATTTTTTTTTGTTCCCAGAGAATTGGGCTGACCTTATGAGATTTTTAATCTTGTGTGTATATGTGTTATATAAACTCCAAGGCCACTGCAAAAACCTGTAACTATACTTATAATTTTTTCAAGGCAATATTATTTTCAAAAATCAAAAAAAGCCTTCTTATAAATAAATTAACAGCAGAAATATTTCCCTTGCACAGTTCTGAGAAAAAATTTCAGATGAATTCAGAAGAAACTGATCAGAAGAGAAGTAAAACAATCAAATAAACAATCATAATAGAATTTTCTCTATTCATTAACATCATGTGGCAATTTAAACATTTCATAAACGAAAAGCTTATAT
>SJYT01007719.1:38525-98638 GCA_006410635.1 Cephalophus harveyi | reverse complement strand
ACTGAGTGACTGAACTGAACTGAACTGAACTGACATTCTGAGAGGAGAATGAATTCAGTATTTTGGATTTGAAATTCTGAAATATGAAATTGTTTCTTTTCATTCTATTCTGAAATTTCTACATAAATCCTACTGCTAATATTCAGAATACATTCTCAATTATTTGTTTCTGGCCTAATGTGGGATTCATTTCTTAACCACAATATGTACTAACTGACAGAACCAGAGCTATATCTGCTAGCGGATGAATAAAATAAATGATATTTTAAATACTTGGTCTGCTAACTTGGGGGCTTCCCTGGTGGCTCAGAGGTTAAAGCATCTGCCTGTGATGCGGGAGACCTGGGTTCTATCCCTGGGTCGGGAAGATCCCCTGGAGAAGGAAATAGCAATCCACTCCAGTATTCTTGCCTGGAGAATCTCACGGACAAAGAAGCCTGGTAGGCTACAGTCCACGGGTCGCAAAGAGTCAGACATGACTGAGCGACTTCTCTCTCTCTTTCTCTCTCTGCTAACTTGGAGAGAGATGGAAGAAAAGGGGAACTGCCCTGCAAAGAGAGAAGAGTAATTCACTTAACAATGAATATAAGAAAAGTCAAAACCACTGCAGATGGTGACTTTAGCCATGAAATTGAAAAAGACACTTGCTCCTTGGAAGAAAAGTTGTGACAAAACTAGACAGCATATTAAAAAGCAGAGACATTACTTTGCCAACAAATGTCTGTATAGTCAAAGCTATGGTGTTTCCAGTAGTCATGTATGGATGTGATAATTGGACCATAAAGAAGGTTGAGTGCTGAAGAATTGATGCTTTTGAACTGTGGTGTTGGAGAAGACTCTTGAGAGTCCCTTGGACTCCAAGGAGATCCAACCAGTCAATCCTAAAGGAAATCAGTCCTGACCATTGATTGGAAGGACTGAAGATGAAGCTCCAATACTTTGGCTACCTGATGCAAAGAACTGACTCACTGGAAAAGACCTTGATGCTGAGAAAGATTGAAGGCAGGAGGAGAAGGGGACAACAGAGGATGAGATGGTTGGAATGCATCCCTGACTCAATGGGCACGTTTTGAGCATACTCTCGAAGATGGTAGAAGGACAGGGAAACCTGGGGTTTTGTAGTCCATGGAGTCTCACAGAGTCAGACATGACTAAGCAACTGAACAACAGATAGAGAAAGAGGTTAGAGGAAGTAATGATAAAAAAGAGAAAAAATATGATAAGATACAGGACAAAAATTATTAAGGAACTGCCATCATCAGTATAAAGATGGCAGAGATCCTGTTTAGTTCAAAAGTCTATGGAAATTTGGTGGTGGTCTCATCACCCAGGTCTTCTGTAAGATAGTGCGGTTGGTCTATGGACAACAGGGAGGGTAGGGGCACCTATCCACCACACATTTATCCTTATTTTCTTTGTAATTTGCTTTCATATCCTTAGAGTCAACTAATCATAGATTTAGGAAACCCCAAATCCTGTAATGCCATAGAATTTACTAAAAAAAAAAAAAAAAAGTGTGTAAGTAAAGTAAGTGGTGATTCATAGTTCAGACTCATATTGTTCAAAAGTCAACTGTAACTCTTATTTTGAGAGACAGTATACTATAAGAGTTGGACACAACTGAGCGACTTCCCTTTTACTTTTCACTTTCATGCATTGGAGAAGGAAATGGCAACCCACTCCAGTGTTCTTGCCTGGAGGATCCCAGGGATGGGGGAGCCTGGTGGGCTGCCATCTATGGGGTCGCACAGAGTCGGACACGATTGAAGTGACTTAGCAGCAACAGCAGTAGCAGCATACTATAATATGGGCTTCCCAGGTGGCACAGTTGGTAAAGAATCTGCCTGCCACTGCAGGAGATTCAAGAGATATGGGTTCAATCCCTGGGTCAGAAAGATCCCCTGGAAAAGGAAATGGCAACCCACTCCAATATTCTTGCCTGGAAAATTAGATGGACAGAAGAGTCTTGTGAGCTAGCTGATTGCAAAGAATCAGACACAACTGAGTACATACATGCACGCTTGCAATAATAAGTATTAGTTTGTGGAAATCCTGAAAAATGTGTGTGTTTGTGTATATATGTATGTACTTATGTATGTGTATGAACATAAAGTTTAATTTTGCTTATCTAAGTATAAAAACATTATTATATAGTGACTGTACCAAAACTTTTGCTAATTTTATTTGTATTACTAAAGAAAAGAAATAAAGATAACTTTAAGGGAGTAAGTTGCAATTTAAAGCAAATACATTGTCTATGGCCATACCACCCTGAATGCGCCAGATCGTGTCTAAAAAAAAATACGTTGAAATCTAATTTTATTTACAAATGTATGTCAAATATTTAGAAAGTAATATGGAAGATAGCAATAACAACAACAACAACAACAACAAATACTTAAGAAAATCCAGTGCAACATGCAACATGCAACTATGCAATATTTACAAAGAAGGCAGAGAACTATGCACATTTCTATACAACATGTAAATCTATCATTACTTTAAAATAACTATTTAAAACAGAGGAAATCAGTGTAGATCTACCTTTTAATGCACAGTTGGGCTTGAAGGTAGGAGAATTCACCAACAGTGTATGCCAAGTTCAGAGTGTTTATGATAGATGTTTACACAAGAAGAGTTTAAGCCACATTGGCCATGTAGAGAAGAAGGCTTCAACTGTCACAGATAAATTACTGGAAAGCTAGTGAGAAGAAATTCTGTTCATTTGAAAAGGAATGCAATTCAATGAGGATTGCTATGTCTATGAGTATTTCTNCACCAACAGTGTATGCCAAGTTCAGAGTGTTTATGATAGATGTTTACACAAGAAGAGTTTAAGCCACATTGGCCATGTAGAGAAGAAGGCTTCAACTGTCACAGATAAATTACTGGAAAGCTAGTGAGAAGAAATTCTGTTCATTTGAAAAGGAATGCAATTCAATGAGGATTGCTATGTCTATGAGTATTTCTGATAAGTTTTGGAAAACTCATTAAGGCTGTGATCAAACTTAGGATGTGATAACACTAGGAAATTCTCCTTTCAGATGACTAAATAATGATAATTCAAATTAAAATTTTCAAACACATTGTCATGCTATAAAGTAAAACATCACAGCCTCAAAAAAAAAAATAAATAAATTTTCCATGGACTATAAACGCGCAGAAGTAAACTAAAGATGGAGTGACAGGGCACTTGGGTAGCAGAAATTGAAAAACTTATATGAGCAACAGAGGTGTGAAACAAGACTGACTACTTGAACCACGGAGGCTGAAAATAAGTGGAAAATGCTGCCCATGGCTAGAGCTGATATCAATCAGTGTACTTGTGGCTGTAGGAGAAATCACCACAGAGCTTGAGTCAAGTTACTCTCTGGTTGAATAACTAGAGCTGGAACATCAACAATATTGCTGTGAGACAAATTTTAGTCACTGATAGAACACCTGAGTCTGGGTTCAGAGTTACAAGAGTGCCCACAATATCTATGAAGAAAGAACTGTTAAATGCAAAGGAGGGAAATAGTGCACAAAAAAATCTTCCCACAGAATTAGACCCAAATTCTCAAACTTCCTAGAAAACAATGGAAGGCACCAACAATATAGAGCAATCGTGTTTTAATAGACTCACAAAACAATCTCTAAATGTCTTTAAAACCAATTAGCTCTGTAAACTATAAAATGAGACCACAATAGTCCTAAGAACAAAATAAGATATTAACAGCAGTTATCTATAGACTAGAATTATATAGACATGGGTTTACAACACTTAGACAAACAGAGACCATATATTGTTTAATGCTATTATCAGGCTTTTACATTTGTAAATAACCATAGAGGTGCTTATATACTTGATTTTGCCTCTTGGCCTGCTTAGAGAAAAAATTTGCCTACTCTTGGTATACAAAATAGTAAAGCACATGAAATTTTGACCAATTTAGAGGAGGAAATCATCAAATCTCTTGTTAAATTTCCAACATTTCCAACAGAACAACTAATCCAAGAGTTCTAAGTAGAACCTGTAATTAACCCCCTAGTGTCTGCACTTTTTTGTTACATAAATTAATTTAAAAAAGTAGATCAGCTCCAAATCTGGATGGCACCAGTAATTTTATTTTAGGCAAGGCCTATATAAATGCCTTCAGAAGCAAGGTAAGTACCTCTTCTTTCACTTGATACAAAGTTTAATACTTGGCAGGTTCAGGTGATCAACTGCTAACACAGATGTCATTGATCTTGACTTCACTAAGCCTACTGATTCTGTTTTAACTTGGCATACTTCAACAGGTCAGGATAATCTAGAAACCACACTTAAGTGGCCACATAACTGGTTAATACCCGAAGTATCTTCAGTGTAAGATGCTGGCTAGAAGAATTTAAGATGCATTTATTTCTAAAGGAAAAGCCTCAAGTTTATTTTAAACATTTCTACCAGTAGAATCTGGATAAAAATACAATTTGCTACATCTGCAAATTAAACCAAAGATGAGGAATATAATATAGAACCACACTGTGGCTAATTAAACTTCAGTTTTTTTTAAAGTTAATATAATTTAACACAAGTAAAAATTCAGTCCCTCATTTCTATTAGCCATATTTCAAATGCTCAATAGCTGCGTGTGTTAGTGGTTACCATTTTGTATAGCACAAATTTAGAAAATTTCCAGCACTGCAAAAATGTGTACTAGACAGGGGAGTTATAGAAGATAAACTAGGATTCAGACTGAACTTCATCCTATCTAGAAGCAGAATGAAGAATCAATTAAATACAAACTTGTTGCCTTAGCTGATAAAATACATCTGACTTTGCCTATGAGACAGTGAGTACAGTTTTGAATACATTTAGAGTACTTTTGGTAAATACCTATGTGGAGATGACAAATAAGTGGAGAAATATAGTAATGATCAAATGTCTGATGTCAAAGACAGAAATAAATATTAACTTCTAGTTTTTTGCTGAAATTGTGAAATGGTTTTACGGATGACCAGAATAGAGACCTTTAGTTGCTAAATCATGTCCAACTCTTTGCTATCCTCCACTATCCATAGTCTGTGGCTAGACCTTCGAGGGACACTGTGTCAGTCACTTACTAATCTCTGTTACTAACAATATAATAGAAAGCACTGTAGCTAGTTAGAGGAGAAAAATATTAAGAAATTAAACTCAAAAAAATTATAGGTGACTTCTAGAGATTCAGGCTTAGAGATGATACAGTCAAACATTTCCTGGCTATCTCATGGGAATGAACCAGCAAAAACTCTGACACTGTAATTGGCATCACTGGCACCAGTGAAGGAGATGGAGCTCTTTGTCTTGTGCTTGTAGGGTGGATGCTTCCAGCTTCATTCTCAGCCAGCCTTGTTCCTCACTTCCCAGTTAAAGTCCTTATGGATGTACTTGACCTGGCAGAGCCTAATTTCCACATCTACTTTGGCCCCTGGAGGCAAACAGCTGACTCATTGGAAAATACCCTGATGCTGGGAAAGACTGCAGGCAAAAGCAAAAGGGGGCAGCAAGAAGGTAAGATGGTTTGACAGCATCATTGACTCAATAGACATGAATTTGAGCAGGTTCCTGGAGATAGTTGAAGATAGAGGAACCTGGCATGCCACTCATGCCACCCCAGCTCATGGGGTCGCAAATAGTCAGACACAACTTAGTGAATGAATAACAACAACAATGCCTTCTTAGCTTAAAAACCAAAACAGGGTTTTCCTAAATTCTACCTTAAGGATGCGTAACTCATACTGTATGAAATTTACCAAANCTGGCATGCCACTCATGCCACCCCAGCTCATGGGGTCGCAAATAGTCAGACACAACTTAGTGAATGAATAACAACAACAATGCCTTCTTAGCTTAAAAACCAAAACAGGGTTTTCCTAAATTCTACCTTAAGGATGCATAACTCATACTGTATGAAATTTACCAAAACATGGGATGCATTTTTAAAAACAGTCAGAAATCTTGACTGAAGTTCATGATAATATGGATATGTACATGGATATCCTCAGCAAAGAAAGAGTACACAGCTAAACTATCTAAAAATTGTCAGAATCAAGAAATGGGACAACGGATCTTTAGAAATGAAGGGTGACCTATGTCAAATGCAATAGGGAGACAGTTGAAGAAACAACTATTTTAAATTTAATTTTGTAAAAGATGAACCAGTTGATGTTAAGTCATGAGCTTTGTGTGAGAAAATGACAATGTTATACGAAAATTAACTCTGGTAAAAAACTCATTTCACTTGTTTGTCAGGTTACTGGATTAACAAACCATCTACTTTGTGGTTGTGGTACATTACATGAATTATCTAATTATATCTCCGCTTCAAACCATATTTATTTCCTTTGTATAGATAAAACAAACAACTTCAGAGACATTAAATATTTTGCCCAAGGTAACAAAACCGGTAGGTACTAGAGCTGGGCATCAAAAGAGAATACAGCAGCTCCAATATTCATTATCTTTCCATTGCGTTTTGCTCCCTAATATTATTAGGCTTTGACCTCAGCAGGCTGTAGGACAAGTATAAAAGAATCTGAAAAAACAAAAAAGAAAAAAAAAATGTGCTGGATGTTAAAATAAGTTAACTGACAGACAAATGAACAACCAATTCCCAGAGAGTACTTATCAAGTTAGATCAATTAATAAGATACTAATATTAATTAATAAGACAAACTATTTGGTTCTCTGCATATGTTGCTGTGTTTTTACAATAACAAAGTTGAAAATTTGGGAGATAGCATGTTTAATCCTGTTACTGTTGTTTTTATTTTTATTTTCACATATACTTCTAATTTTGCTATTCTCCTTCATTTTACTTCCTGTTTCTGCTGTGTTGACTTAAATCAAAGCTTTGGTTTAATTCTTAGTTTCATCATTCAATGCAAATTAGTTGACAGTCTATTGATTCAATCAATGAATGATTATTTACTACTCACCATGTGTCAGGTCTTTTTCTAGGTGCTGGGAATATACCTAATGAGCAAGGTAGTTGTAGACTCTGGCTTCATGGAGTCTGGGTTTCTAAGCTAATGTTTCTTCATCTATAAGGTGGAAATTGTACTCCACACTTAAAATTTACTGTGAATGAATAAGCAGATGCATCTAAAAATATTAGCACAGTGGTAACTAGGTTGCTTATTTATTAACTCACTAATTTACCCATTACAACCACTGTTTCTGCATGCTTATGTTTTATCTTGGTAATTTATCCTAACTGTTATGATTAAATATTCCTGACAACCTATTGGTCTAGTCCTCTGATTATGGCATTCCTGGGTTGCCCTATAAACTAGATTTACTCATGTCTGTTGCATATTCTTTTTACCTCTGATGAACTTCTTTGAAGGACTGGTATGTCTTCCTTTGACCTAATAGTAAATTCTGATGCCTTTCATCATCTTGCCTGCATAAATGCCCCATTCTTTTTTCTGTTGGACCTACTCCATAGGTTCACAAAGTTTTGAGTACACAGGATTCACCTAGGGAACTAGTTCAAATGCATTTTTCCACCACCACCTTCAATTGATGGATACCGATTATTGGAATACATTTTTACTAAAGAACAAGCCGTGAGAGATCCAAGACTTAGATAATTATAGGTTACTATAGGCTGAAATATATCTCTCTGAAATTCTTATATTGAATCCCTAGCCCACAATACTTCTGAATGTAAGTGTATTTGGAGGCAGAGCCTTAAAAAAAGTGATCAACTTAAAACAAGGCCATTAGGATGATCCCTAATCCAATTTGACTATGGTGCTTATTAAAAGAAGGATTTGGACATCAGGATGCACACACAGAGACAAGAGGACATAACAAGAAGGTGGCCATACACAAACCAATGGGAAGAACCTCAGGAAAAACCGAACCTACTGACACCTTCTAGCCTCAACATAAAAAAAAAAAAAAAACAAAAAAACCTGTTGTTTAAGCCAGACTGTTTCTGGAAATCTGAGCAAACTAATACATATATGAAATTTATATCTAGTAAATAAAGAGTGCATGTACTTTTCCCAAGTTCAATGAACTCAAAAAGAAGTAGAAATATGATTCAAACATAGATCATTTAATCTAAGTAAACACTTTTTTACATTATGCCACATTGGCTCACATAAACAGCAGTAATATTGTTAGGTTATTAAAGGTAACTCTTGGCTAACAGTGAGACTTTTAAGATATCCTCAAGGGAGATCATGGCATTTCCCATATAGAGTTGCACATGTGGCAGTTGAGTAAGGATGAAAGGACTGACAAAACGATCCATCATTCAGAGTTCATCCCTATAATACTAGTCTATGATTCAGTGTTCCCCTCTAATATCTGCTAGTCATGCAGACTTTCTCTTTAAATTTTCCAACTGATGGCGTTACTTGTAGGTGAAAAATGAGCTGCACTGATTTTCAACTGTTTTATTTCTTGTCTTGAAATCATCAGAATGAAGAGGGCAAGACCAAAATCTTTTCTGTAATCTATGATGTAAATTTCACCTGCCTATTTTTGGTCATCACAAACAGTCAGTCAGTCCACAGTCCAAGTTGAAAACTGATTACCAACAATTTTTTATTATAACTCATCTAACATTTACTGTATAAGAAAAACTTATCTCTGATCTAACTTTTTGTGTTTGTGATGTGTTTTGGGATTGTAAAAAAGTCCTTGAGATTTTCCTATTTTTGTGGGTGTCAGTATTTTCAGAGACATGATTCACAGAGGATAAAATCATTTTCAAAGAGCATGAAATTCTGAGTCTGCAGCCTCAATAAGACAAAGGTGAAGAAAAGGAATAAATGAAAATCTCTTGTATCTATAATGAACTTCAAAAGGCAAATTATAAATAACTCAGAATTTTTACCCAGTTATTACATAAGCTTACATTATGCTATTCAAGTTCATAATCAAAATAATGAAGGTGAAACCTTCTATTAGAAAATAATACATCCTTCAGATTAAGACACTGCACTGCACCCAGTTGCAAAAATAAAATGTCCTAATGAAGCTAAAGTTGTGAGATTAATTGCTGTCATATAGTCATTTTTAATGAAGAGTAACAATTGACTTGACAGGCTAATTGTTATAACATCCTGGGTCCACAGTATGCAATAAGAGTTATAATGTACCAGTCAATCAAACTCTTTCACTTCTGTTACTGTGCTTGAAATCCTCAACTTTCTTTGTTTGTCATATTAACTAGATGACATATGGAAATTACTAAAGGTGTTACCCTCAAGAGAGAACAGAAACATGAAATATTCTGCTCATATTTCTACTGCAATTGATGTTGCGAGATGGCTTTGGCTACACTGAGGAAAAACTCTTCCCAATTTTATAATAATTAAAGCTTAGAGCATTCCATTGTTAGTATAGGTTCTTGTAGAATGGAGAAAGATTGCTGCTGCTGCTCCTAAGTTGCTTTAGTCGTGTCCAACTCTGTCCAACCCCAGAGATGGCAGCCCACCAGGCTCCCCCATACCTGGGATTCTCCAGGCAAGAACACTGGAGTGGGTTGCCATTTCCTTCTCCAGTGCATGAAAGTGAAAAGTGAAAGTGAAGTTGCTCAGTCATGCCCGACTCTTAGCGACCCCATGGACTGCAGCCCACCAGGCTCCTCTGTCCATGGGATTTTCCAGGCAGGAGTACTGGAGTGGGTTGCCATTGCCTTCTCTGGGAGAAAGATTAGAAAAGTTTTAAAATAAACCCCCTAATGAAAGGAATGTTAGAAGATACTATAATATGTATAAGTTATTGCTGGTGTTGCTAGATTGTTTTAACAAAAATTTTCAGTCACTCTATTCTTTCTCTATATAAAGTGTTAGCTGCAAAGTCCTGTCCAACTCTTTGCAACCCCATGGACTGTAGCTCTCCAGGATCCTCTGTCCATGGAATTCTCCAGGCAAGAATACTGGAGTGGATAGCCATTTCTCTAGGGGATCTTCTGGACCCAGGGATTGGGGACCCAGGAAACAGGGTCTCCTGCATTGCAGGCCGAAGAAAGTGTATTTTCTGGGGAATTTGATTTTTTAAGAGCTTATGTTTAAAAATTATTACCTGAATGTGTGTGATTCTTCCTTTTAGTGCAATTCAACCTTCCTAATGTACCTACCCGATCATGTTTGTATATTATCCTCACACTTATACTGAGAGATCCTGCTGTCAAAATATACAAAGAAATCTACAGTGAAAGGAGGAATGTGAAGCAACTGGTCCAGAAGTCAAGCACATAAAAGGACAGAAATGGAAAATACTGTAGCAATGCAGCGTGGGAGAGAATTCAAAAATGATTTTCAAGATGTCGTTGAGATACTACTATGATAAAACAGTGCCAAAGTATTTATACGAGGTGTCTGTGCATCATATCTGATGAGAAGAAATTGAATTTTGTGCATCATCTAATCTAAGATGGTGTCAGTTATGAGTACCACTACCAACTTTACTGACTCAACACTTTCTTATCATTTAGAAATTTTATAATCATTGGAAGAGCTTTCTACACATATTCTAATAAAGATATTTATCACATACCTCTTGGTTAGATATCTATAAGAATAAAAGAAAAAATAACTGATCAAATGATTCCTAAAATTTATATCCAACTTAAGTTTTCTGAAATATTCTTTGATTTGATGTAAAAAGTGTCTATATGGTCTTCACAGTATTCTTCCCTGGGACACCAAGAGAGTTGGTAATGAAATATTTTTAAGAGTGCTAACTATTGTGTTGGTTTTTAATGTATGTGCTCAGTCACATCTGACTTATTTACCATCCCATAGATTGTAGCCCACCAGGCTCCTCTGTTGATGGAATTTTCCAGGCAAGAATAGTGGACTGGGTTGCCATTTTTTACTGCCGAGGATCAGGAATCGAACCCTCATCTCTTTTGTCTCCTGCACTGCCAGGCAGATTATTTACCACTGTGTCACTTGGGAAGTCCCACTGTGTCACCTGGGAAGTCCCACTGTCTTTGTTATTTTCTCTTAAGTTTCTGGCGATTCTTTATCTGTTGACACTACTCTTTGTGGAGATGCCAACAGGTTCAGTTAGTTCACTTGCTCAGTCTTGTTGGACTCTTTGCAACCCCTTGGACTGCAGCATGCTAGGCCTCCCAGTCCATCACCAACTCTTGGAGCTTACTCAAACTCATCTCCACTGAGTCGGTGGTGCCATCCAACCATCTAATCCTCTGTCATCCCCTTCTCCTCCTGCCTTCAATCTTTCCCAGCATCAGGGTCTTTTCCAAGGAGTCAGTGCTTCGCATCAGGTGGCCAAAGTATTGGAGTTTCAGCTTCAGCATCAGTCCTTCCAATGAATATTCAGGACTAATCTCCTTTAGGATGGACTGGTTGGATATCCTTGCAGTCTAAGGGACTCTCAAGAGTCTTCTCCAACACTTCAGTTGAAAAGCATCAATTTTTTGGCACTCAGCTTTCTTTATAATTCAACTCTCACATCCATACATGAATATTGGAAAAACCATAGTTTTGACTAGATGGAACTTTGTTGGCAAAGTAATGTCTCTACTTTTTAATATACTGTCTAGGTTGGTCATAGCTTTTCTTGCAAGGGGCAAGCAGTCAATAGGTTATGAAATAGCAACCAAAGCTCCTGTATCTTTCACATTTGTATCTGGACTGGAACATGGCAGGGTTGTCTTTGTCTACTCAGATAATAGGAATAGTAGCCAAGTTTCCGCATGAACAGAGCATAACTACATCCCAATGTCACTAGACCAACAGAGACCATATTACACCATCCAAGGATAAGATGTAGCTCAATTTCAGGTATTAAAATGTGAAAAACAATGTCACAAAGTTGAAGAACACAATAGGCTTCACCAGGGTTATTCCATTCCTGTAAACAATTCTAAAACATATCCTTTTTCTAGAAACAACTAAGAAATAGAGTTTCTGTAGCTATTCAATTTTTCTTGCTCAAAATAATGAAATGAAGAAAGATGGGCTCTATCATGGGGTACCACATAAGGTACCATTTACTGTAGCTCATAGAGTTCTAGTCATTCTCCCACATGCAAAGGATATGATTAGTCTTCATCAAAATAGGACTCCATTAATTGGAAATCCAGACCCAAGACAGTACTTGAAAATGATCAAATCATGTTATTGGATAGTGGTGCATGCATATCTGGAGCTTCCCAGGTGGCACAGTGATAAAGAATCTGCCTGCAATGTAGGAGAAATGGGTTTGATCCCTGAGTCAGAAAGATACCCAGGAGAAGGAAATGGCAGCCCACTCCAGTATTCTTGTCTGGGAAATCCCAAGGATGGAGGAGCCTGGTGGACTATATAGTCCATGGGGTTGCAGTCAGACACTAATGAGCAAATGAGCACACACACGTGCATTATCTACCAGTTATTTGAAGCATATACTTCAAATAAGAATGAGGGAAATGGATTGGTTTGATTCTGATTATATATCTCTAATCTCTTCTCTTTAGGCTGTTGTTAAAAATACACTAGCTGTGAATAAATAAATAAATATCTCAGGCCTGATCTTGGACCTCAGTGTTTTAAAATTCTGTGTATCTTTGATTTTCTTGTATACCTTTCAGGGAATAACAAATGCACTCCACAATATAATGTCTTATGCAAGGTCTTTGCTACATTAAATATAAAAGCATTGTTTGCTTCTGCTCTTGAGTCAGTTGTTTCTTCTGATCTCAGGACTACCTTAACTCTATTCTCCATGTTTCTCTTATAATGTCTCATCCCTTCTCAGTCTTTTTTTCCTTCTTCTAAACTGTACATCTATCTTCACTATGTATTTCAACTTTGGATACTTTTTCCTAGAGAACTAGCTCAGTCTACCTAGTTCTCCAAGCCTATGATTTCCAGACAATTCCTAGACTCTAACAGTAAAATAATTGTATGTGGAGGTATAATCTGTTCATGTGTATATCTGTTTAATACTTTACTAATTTTGAATAATTGTTTTTTAGCCCAACTTCTAATAACTGATTAAGTAATTGTTAAACTGAGTCTCCTGCATTACAGGCAGATTCTTTACCATTTGAACTACCAGAGAAGCCCCTTCTTAATATTACTGATGGCATAGTTGGGAATAGGAGGAAAACTATCAATCCTGCTCTTATATTATTATTTGCTTATACTTATATTAGTTTAGGGTTTTAATCTATAGGTTTTTAAATGGATATTTTCAAACCATTTTTGTGATGGCAAATGTAATTAAAATTAAATAACATAGACTTAAATTCCTCCTAACTTAGGCAACTATAAATTGCAATGTCCTAATAAACTAAAAGAACCAAACAGTAAGTAAAAGACTCTGAAGCCCTGAATTGTAGATTTCTCTTCCTTTACGTAGATTGCCTCCCATGTGTTGATATATTCGACCAAAGACCACTTGACAAGTTAATTGATTCTAGCCTTCCATTAATTATAAATGAAACTTAATTTCTTTATTATCTATAGATAAATAGAAGTTATTACTGTGTTTTCTTTCCTAATTTTAATGGGTCATCTCACATAGTCCCTAGCATGCACTGATTCCTCTTGGAGGTCACTGCTCTGAAATAAACCCCTTGACCTCTTTGTCACAAGGTCATGACACCACTGCTTGCCTCATTCTTCCAGTCTTCATTCTGCTGACCTCTCTGTCTACACAAGCTTTATTGGCTGGGAAGAAAATCTAGCTTCCTGCAAAGAGCAGACCAAAGAGCAATAAAAGAATTCTGTCTCCATATAGCTTTCTTGTCTCTGAAAGAAAACACTCCCCCTCAGGTATAGAGCAAGGATAAAAATGAACATATATCAAAATATCCTAACTTGCTTTGAACTCTTACAATTGCTGACGTAGGGTGGCCTGGCGTGCTGCAACATGACTGAGCAACTGAACTGAACTGAACTGAAGCTGTTTATCTTTATAATTTGGCAGGGGGTATAATACATATATGGAGAAGGTGATGGCAACCCCACTCCATATATATATAAGTTAGAGCTGTTTTTCTTTTAAACAGCAGAATAAATATTTTTTGATAATCCCATCATACATTTAATGATGGAATTACTATTTGCCTTCAAACTTAATTTGAAAGCAAATTAAGTAGCTGAGAAATTATAATAAAATCTAAGAAAAGGAAGAAAACAGAGTAGGCTAATGATTTGTGTAAAAGAACTCACACATACTTTCTTTATTCTGTTTCCACAGAATAGCTCAGTTTCAAATATCTTATATCATATCTTTCTCATAAAGATTAACTTTTGCAAGAGTAAGAGTCTAATTCGATTAACTTGAGTCTTGGTACCTGGGAGACAAAGGAGCAACCCACTTAGAACTGGGCAGGGAAGTTTTCTAATAAGAGGCATTGTGACCAAAGGAGCATGGAACAAAAGGTGTCTTTGCAAAAATAACACTAATCAATTTCACTATTTGATGTCTCGGCATAAACACATTTTATTTCATACTGCCAATTCAACACACGCATAACATCCTTTACTATCCTTTACTGTGGCTTAGATGGTAAAGAATATGTCTGCAATGCAGGAAACCTGGGTTTGATCCCTGGGTTGAGAAGATCCCCTGAGAAGGAAATGGCAACCCACTCCAGTATTCTAGCCTGGGAAATTCCATGGACAGAGGAGCCTGGAGGGCTACAGTCCATGGGGTTGCAAAGAGTCAGACACGACTGAGCAACTAACACTTTCACTTTCATATCATACAAACATATACATTATAAGTGCATATGCATTAAATCTATAATATATCTAAATATATAACATATGAAAAAAATCTCCTTGTCTCCCCCAAAGAGGGGCAACTCTAACCAGTTAACCATGGCAATTTCATGATCTCTGAATGACTCACATTCTTTTTTTTCTTGCCCTGACTTTTTCTTTCTAGGTATCTTCAAAACTATGCCATGTATGACCATAATCACTATGCCTCTTATTAATAGTATGAGTAAAGAAGAGGAAAACTATGATTTTTGTTTTTCAGTGTAACCTATTAAGAAAACACTATCATTTTGCTTCTACAATTGTCCAAATCTATAACTTTACATTATGGTGCTCCTTCTTCTATTTCGTCTATATTTTGCTTAACAACCCAGCTAATTGGAGTATGTGGCCAAAATCTTATTTTAAGATCTGATAATATACTCTGGAGTAGGAAATGGTAACCCACTCCAGCATTCATGCTTGGAATATTCCACGACAGAAGAGCCTGGCAGAATAAAATCCATGGGTCACAAAGAGTCAGGAACAACTGAGCAACTGAGCTCGCGCGCGTGCGTGCGCACACACACACACACACACACAGCCTAGATTATGTTTCAGTGGTCTTCTTTTAAAAATTACTGGGATAACCCAGAGGGATGGTATGGGGAGAGAAATGGGAGGGGGCTTCAGGAGTGGGAACTTATGTACACCCATGGCAGATTCATGTTGATGTATGGCAAAACCAATACAGTATTGTAAAGTAAAAAAAAAAAAAAAAAAAAGGGAAAGAAAAGAAAAAATTAAAAAAAATTACGGGTGTTTAAATAATGCTCCCCCACCCCCAACATACACACACAGCGATCTAGAAGGCAATGGCACCCCACTCCAGTACTCTTGCCTGGAAAATCCCATGGATGGAGGAGCCTGGTAGGCTTCAGTCCATGGGGTTGCGAAGAGTTGGACACAACTGAGTGACTTCACTTTCACTTTTCACTTTCATGCATTGGAGAAGGAAATGGCAACCCACTCCAGTGTTCTTGCCTGGAGAATCCCAGGGATGGGGAAGCCTGGTGGGCTGCCGTCTTTGGGGTTGCACAGAGTCGGACATGACTGAAATGACTTAGCAGCAGCAGCAGTACACAGAGATCTTATATTCTTCTCATAGACGTCTTTCTAAGAGAAAATCTATTTCTCAATGATTTAAATTATCTTGCTGTTATAGAGCTAACAGAAGCAGAAGATATTAAGAAGAGGTGGCAAGAATACATAGAAGAACTATACAAAAAAGATTTTAATGACCTGGATAACCATGATTGAATTCCAGCTGAGCTATTCCAAATCCTAAAAGATGATGTTAATGTAAAGGGCTGCATTCAATATGCCAGCAAATTTGGAAAACTCAGCAGGGGCACAAGACTGGAGAAAGGTTAGTTTCATTCCAATCCCAAAGAAGGGCAATGCCGAAGAATGTTCAAGTTACTCCACAATTATACTCATTTCACATGCTAGCAAGGTAATGGTCAAAGTCCTAAAAGCTAGGCTTCAACAGTAAGTCAACTGAGAACTTCCGGATGTTCAAGCTGGATTTAGAAAAGGAGCCAGAGGTCAAATTGTCAACATCTGCTGGATCATAGAAAAGCAAGACAATTCCAGAAAAACATCTACTTCTGCTTCATCGACGACACTAAAGCCTTTGTGTGGATCACAACAAACTGTGGAAAATTCTTAAAGAGATGGGAATACCAGGTCACCTTACCTGCCTCCTGAGAAACCTGTAAGCAGGTCAAGAAGCAAGAGTTAGAACCAGACATGCAACAATAGACTGATTCATATTGGAAAAGGAGTACGTTAAGGCTGTATGTTGTCACTCTGCTTATTTAATTATATGCAGAATACATCATGCAAAATGCCAGGCTGGATGAAGGACAAGCTGGAATCAAGATTGCCAGGAGAAATATCAAAAACCTCATTTACACAGATGACACCACCCTTTTGGCAGAAAGTGAAGAATAACTAAAGAGCCTCTTGATGAAGTTGAAAGAGGAGAGTGAAAAAATTGGTTAAAAGTCAACATTCAAAAAACTAAGATCACGGCATCCAGTCTGATTACTTCATGGCAAATATATGAGAAACAATGGAAACAGTGACAAATTTTCTTTTCTTGGGCTCCAAAATCACTGTGGATTGTGACTATAGCCATGATATTAAAAGATGCTTGCTCCCTGGAAGGAAAGCTATGACAAACCTAAACAGCATATTAAAAAGGAGAGACATTATTTTTTCAATAAAGGTCCATATAGTCAAAGCTATGGTTTTTCCAGTAGTCATGTACAGATGTGAGATTTGGACCATAAAGAAGGCTGAGTGCCAAAGAGTTGATGATTTTGAACTGTGGTGTTGTAGAAGACTCTTGAGAGTCTGGTGGACTGCAAGGAGATCAAACCTGTCAACCTAAAGGAAATCAATCTTAAATACACATTGCAAAGACTGATGCTGATGCTGTAGCTCCAATACTTTGGCCATCTGTTGTGAATAGCCAACTCACTGGAAACAACCCTGTTGCTGGGATAGGTTGAGGACAGAAGGAAAAGAGGGTGACAGAAGATGAGATGGTTTGATGGCATCATTGACTCAATGGACACGAGTTTGAGCAAACTCTGGGAGATGGTGAAGGACAGGGAAGCTTTGTGTGATACAGTCCATGGGGTCACAAATAGTTGACACAACTGAGTGACTGAACAACAAGGCTTTAAGATAGAGCCTTGTCTAAAGATTTCTAAAGCTGATAAGACATTATCAACTTCCAGTGTAATATGACCATTCTTGTATGCCCTGTTAGATGAACCTAGAATGGCAAAAATGGGAGTAATCTTAAAGAGATCCAAGAATTTACTGAGTCACCACTCCCACATCTGCTTTTTGGTTCCTAGACTTAGGTATTCTGGCTCTAAGTGAAACAGCCCTATATCAATAAATGGCTTAGAGAATATAGCACACATCTTCCAGTACCCTCAATTAAATGGTATTGGTAGCATCTTATGTCACATGGTCATTTGTTAAATTTTTGTCAGAGCCTGGTAGCATGTTGAGAGGTATTTCTTTGAGGCTAATTACCAAAAAATCATGGCTTTTCTCCTCCACTTTAGGATCCTACTCTCCAATTATGAGAATAATGCTTCCCAAAGGTTCCATCTATTTTGTCACAGTCATCTTGGGAATCATTGCCTTGGCTGCATCTTCAAATTAGTTCAAAGAACCATTAGCAACATAACCTGGTATTTCTATATCTTCCTCTCAAATTCTAAGCACAAACTTCACAACTTCTTATTTCACCTGGTAAGTAGCTCACAGAGGGGCTTCCCTGGTGGTTCAGCTGGTAAAGAATCTGCCTGTAACACAGGAGATCTGGGTTTGATCCCTGGGTTTGGAAGTTTCCCTGGAGAATGGATTGGCTACCCAACTCCACTATTCTTGCCTGGAAAATTCCATAGAAAGAGGAGCCTGGTGGGCTATAGATCATGGGATCACACAGAGTTGGACACATCTGAGAGACTAACACCCACTGCAAGTCACAGAAGGACACTTAAATGTTTTCAAAGTCCCAAGTATCAATCCAAATATTGTTTGTCCTTTTCAGTAGTAGCAGAACAAAAATGAGCAACATTTAATTTACTTTAGAGGTAATATCCTGATATACCTTCAGACTATACAAACTCCAGAAACTTTCCTGAAGTAAAGCATACATCAGTTCAGTTCAGTTCAATCGCTCAGTCGTATCCAACTCTTTGGGACCCCATGAACTGCAGCAACACCAGGCTTCCCTTTCTATCACCAAATCCCAGAGCCTATTCAAACTCTGGGAGCCTACTCAAACTGGTGTCAGTGATGCCATCCAACCGTCTCATCCTCTGTTATCCCCTCTCTCACAGAGGCAGAGAGGCAGGCTTGTGACAGCCAGAGCTGGAAGGCAAGAGGCTGCTACAATCTCGGCCCCAGAGAGAGCATCTTCCACCAAACTGTGAGCAGGCTCCCAGCTGCTAATCATGTCTTCTTGAGATCCTGGATGGTTGACATCTACCAGGAGGGTTGCAGCCTGAGATCAGCTCTCTGAAGGAGACACATGGCACACCTGAGACAGTGCTCTTGCAGCACACCTGGGAAACCAAGCAGCCAGGACTGGGGAGGTTATTAAGACACATGGCCCTCCTGGGAGAGAGCACTCACCAGGCACCTGGTCACCTGAGCTGCTCAGACCTGGGAAGGGCACAAAATGCATGCCCAGTCCAGAGAGATTGAATCAGAACTATGTTTGGGTGTCTCCTGTGGAGGTATGGGTCAGCAGTGGCCTGCCACAGGGGCTCTGGGTGTAGCAGATCTGGGTATGGCATAAGTCCTCTTGGAGGAGGTCGCCATTAACCTCACCATAGAACCACCAGAACATACATAGAACTGGGGAAACAGACTCTTGGAGGGCACAAACAAAACCTGTGTGCACCAGGACCCAGAAGAAAAGAGAAGTGACCCCTCAAGAAACTGACCCAGACATGCTGATGAGTGTCCAGGAGTCTCCAGTGGAGGCGTGGGTCAGTGGTGGCATGCTTGAGGGTCAGAGGCATGCATGGGACCTTCTGAAGGAGATCACCATTATTTTCATTACCTCCTCCATAGTTTGGTCTCAGGTCAAACAACAGGGAGGGAACACAGCCCCGCCCATCAACAGAAAATTGGATTAAAGATTTACTGAGCATGGCCCCAACCATAAGAACAAGACCCAGTTTCTGCCTTAGTTAGTCTCTCCCATAAGGAAGCTTCCATAAGCCTCTTATCCTTCTCCATCAGAGGGCACAGAATGCAAACCACAATCACAGAAAACTAACCAAACCAATCACATGGACCATAGCCTTGTCTAGCTCAATGAAACTATGAGCCATGCCCTGTAGGGCCACCCAAGATGGACAGGTCATGGTGGAGAGTTATGACAAAATGTGGTCCACTGAAGAAGGGAATGGCAAACCACTTCAGTATTCTTGAACAGTATGAAAAGGCAAAAAAAAATAAATAAATAAAAATAACATACATAAGATCTATTTTGCTGTACTCTCTTACTCTGTGATACTTTTATTTAAACATCGCCACATAGCACAAACTCTTATTTTCTGGGCATTAACATCACAATACTTTCATTGTTACACAATAAAGACTGTGACATTAAGTTAGCCAACAGAATGAATTAAATTGAGACACAAAACAGGAATACAAGAGAGTGGCAGATTGAATGCTGCTGCTGCTGCTAAGTCGCTTCAGTCATGTCTGACTATGTGGGACCCCATAGATGGCTGCCCACCAGGCTCTGCTGTTCCTGGGATTCTCCAGGCAAGAACACTGGAGTGGGTTGCCATTTCCTTCTCTAATGCATGAAAGTAAAAAGTGAAAGTGAAGTCACTCAGTTGTGTCCAACTCTTCGCAACCCCATGGACTGCAGCCTACCAGGCTCCTCCATCCATGGGATTTTCCAGGCAAGAGTACTGGAGTGGGTTGCCATTGCCTTCTCTGGCAGATTGAATAAAGGTCCCCAAATATGTTTCCATTCTAATCCCTAAAGCCCATCAGTATATTTCTTTACATGGCAAAAAGTCTTTGCATGGGGTGATTAAGAAATTTTCAATGGTATATTATCCGGGGGGTCCAATGTAATCATAAGAATTCTTACAAAAAGTATACCAGGAAAGTAAAAATCACACAAAGAGTTGCAATGAGAGATAGAGGGGTTGGAGCAATTTGTGGACTAACCTAGATAGTATATTCAAAAGCAGAGACATTACTTTGCCGACTAAGGTCCGTCTAGTCAAGGCTATGGTTTTTCCTGTGGTGGTCATGTATAGATGTGAGAGTTGGACTGTGAAGAAAGCTGAGTGCCAAAGAATTGATGCTTTTGAACTGTGGTGTTGGAGAAGTCTCTTGAGAGTCCCTTGGACTACAAGGAGATCCAACCAGTCCATTCTGAAGGAGATCAGCCCTGGGATTTCTTTGGAAGGAATGATGCTAAAGCTGAAACTCCAGTACTTTGGCCACCTCATGCAAAGAGTTGACTCATTGGAAAAGACTCTGATGCTGGGAGGGATTGGGGACAGGAGGAGAGGGGGACGACGAGATGGCTGGATGGCATCATGGACTTGATGGACATGAGTCTGAGTGAACTCCGAGAGATGGTAATGAACAGGGAGGCCTGGCATGCTGCGATTCATGGGGTGGCAAAGAGTCGGACATGACTGAGCGACTGAACTGAACTGAACTAAGGCATTCAGGCTATCTCTGGAAGGTAGAAAAGGCATAGAAACAGAGTCTCTCTAGAGAGAGGAACACGGTCCTGTTTATACATTGTAGACTTCTGATAACATATTTTTGTTGTTGTTGTTTTAATCCACTAACGGACCAGAAGTTAGTCTGTCTGTTGTTTTAAGCTACCAAATTTGCAGCAATCTCCCACAACAGGAGTAGAAAACTAATACAAACAATATAAGGATATTATTGATTTTGCTGGGAAAAAAAACAAACTACTTTGATAGTTGATACCAACAGCCAGGAGCAGCATTACTTTATTCCAATAAGGCTACAACATTAAGGAGAGTGTACAGGGACTGAATCATTTTTTTTAAAACTAAGGTTCCATAGTCCTATTATTTTCTAAGTCTCATCAGGAAATTTCACAGATCAAATTAATGATTTGAACAGGGATAGTATGGAGGTTTCCACCTTGATTTTTTATTTTTAGGTCTTTGATGGTAATAATATCATGACTTTCCCAAGGATGTTATTATTTTTGCAGGGAGAAGAGTCTCCAATAGTTTCTTCATCATTCTTTCAATAATGATTCTTACAGTAGAGTCTGTGGATAATTTTCCATTTCCTGAGAATATCTATTCAGGTTATTATTCTCAGTGTATGTGAAGAAAAAAAAAAATCAAATGGCTGAGTTTGAGGTTAGAATTGGGCCTCTTCTATTTCCTGGACCCTCATAAGCCCCCGTTCTTTCAGCAGGTCTTAGTAGTACATTTTGTACCCAATTCTTTCCAAAAATTTCAGCTAGTTCTCATTACACAGTATTGCTTTGGATATTAATCCAGGTCTCTCTGTGTGGCTTCCCTGTTAGGTCAGATGGCAAAGAATCTGCCTGCAATGTAGGAGACCTGGGTTCAATCCCTGGGTCAGGAATATCCCTTGGAGGAGGGCATGGCAACCCACTCCAGTACTCTTGCCTGGAGAGTTCTATGGACAGAGGAGACTGGAGGGCTACAGTCCATGGGATTACAAAAAGCTGGACATGAGTGAGCAACTAACACACAATGAAGTATTTACAGTACATATGATTGTAACATGTGTATATAGTTTCCTCTAACATTAAGACACCACAGCAATTGTATTTCATTTCTAGTAGCCTCCTGGCTGTTTGTGTTGTATATATGCAAACCATACACCCCGTGATCTGGTTACCTTTCAATCCATTATGCTCAGTATGATAATCACAATCAGTGAACAGGTGCACATGAAAGATACAATCCAGCTTTCCAACAATCAAAGTCTGTGACAGTACTTCTAGAAAGATATGGACAGGGAGCTTAAGTCTTTCAATGTCAGTTAGCAAATTGCATTCAGGTTTGCTCTTCCTAAAACAGAGGCAGCAGCTGTCTACTTAAGCTGGCTCAATAAATGTAAAAACTCTATTGAGAATAACAAGTTTGATAAGTCCAGCCTGATCCAAAACTATGTCCCCCTCCTCCATCCTTGGCTAAGCATTCTCAAAATCCAGTCTTACAAATAATTTCCAGGCTTTGACTAGACAAATTAGCAAATTCCTGTAAATCCTCTGGGACTAACTCTTAGCTTAACTATTCTAATTCTGGATTTCAATCTCTGTACACATCACAATTATGGCCAGTATGCTCTCAACAATGCAGATTTCTCTTGCATGAGAAACATAGATTCTTTCCAGAAAAGGATGTTTCACAAGGATTTGAGAGCCCTGGGTTCTCCAGCTGGTCTTATTCCCCATAATCTGGGCCCTACTTATCCCAGCTGTTGGGGATGAATTAGTTCTAAGCTGTGCTTGATCTTCACAAAGGAAAACTGAAGAGGTTGTAAATACAACTAATTTATAATTCAGTAATCTACAGAACCAATCTATAAAGATTATTCTGATGATTTCAGCTTTATGGCTATACAAGGAAAGAGTTTTTTTTTTTTTTTTTTTTTTTCAGCACAGTTACAGAAAGCCCTGAGTTTCAGTCCAAGCCTCAGGGTAAGAATTTAAAGATTTGAACTTGTCATTTTTTTGTTTTTAAAATATTGAATATTGTCAGAAACAACTACTGTTCCCCTTACTTTCAGGATTATTTGACCTTTCTGTGCCATTCTGTGACAGAAGTTAGTCACCCAAAGCCTTGCTCTTGTTGAACACATGGTTCCAGGTGACCACAGGGAAATATTTAATTAGCTGTTAGACCACAGATTACCCTGAGGCAGTTATTTTCCAGTTCTGGAATGTTATGGGAATCTCAATGTCATTTCCTACACTTCAATGTCATAATCCATTAAAAATACCCCATATTTCACTAAGAGTCTATTGTGTGAAATGCATTCTAAATCTTTATTTCAGTTTCCTTGTATATGTACTCTGGACAAATTTATCCCGGAAAAATCTAACTTCATAATCAAATATAAAACTATACAAATAAGCTTCTGATAAGAGAAATATCAGGAGACTTTCTGGGATTGGGTAGAGAAGGCAATGGCATCCCACTTCAGTACTCTTGCCTGGCAAATCCCATGGACAGAAGAGCCTGATAGGCTGTAGTCCATGGGGTTGCTAAGAGTTGGGCATGACTGAGCGACTTCACTTTCACTTTTCACTTTCATGCACTGGAGAAGGAAATGACAACCCACTCCAGTGTTCTTGCCTGGAGAATCCCAGGGATGGGGGAGCTTGGTGGGCTGCGATCTCTGGGGTTGGACAGAGTCGGACACTACTGAAGCAACTAATCAGTAGTCCGTTAACCTTACAGAAATTAAGGTGATATAGTTCTAGTAGTTTTCCACCTTTGGGGAATGTTCCTTAAAATTCAAATATCTAGATATGATTTGTCTAATTTTGGTCACTGTTTGCTGGTTCACTCCACCTTTGCTGGGGTTGGTGGTGGAGGATATCATCTGGATTTGTAATTCCATCAAGAACACACTGACCGGAAAAAGTAGTGTGCTAAGGAAAGCAACAAGGCGAAGAGAGAAAAGAGTGATCTCAGGCATAAACAACAAATGTCCAATAAAGCTTTGAAACATTATTGCACTCAGCTCTCAGATTCAACAGATTTGTATACATCTGTCTCTCTCATTTTATATACAATTTGTATATATAAATCATTATTTCTTTCAGGGTTTTTAGCTTATATATAACAATCATATAAAAGCTAATTGAGAAGGCCATCCAATAACTAGCCTATAACCTATAAACATCTTAATTATTTAAATTATATCTTACCACATAAGTATCACATTTACTTTTATATCATTTGCAAGACTGTGTTCATAATATAATTACAGCATATGCATAATAAGTGATGTAATTTACATGCTCTAATTTAAAGTGAACAAAACCTCAATTCTAGGTGGTTATATAAATGCAGAAAGTATAGAAATTCTAGAAAGTAATCTAAATGCAGCAAATTAGAAGGAAAGGAGGAAAGAATCTAGAAACTGCAGAGCTGGAATCAGTATTTGGCTGCTTCACTTTTCACACACTTTATAAATCTTTAAGATATATTTTTATGCCTAATTTTAAAACTCTTTCAAAAAATGGGAAAATGAAGACCAGCCTCCTACCTACTGGTTAAAAGTTGATGTCAGTGACTTAGTGAGCATGAACTAGACAGTGGTATCAGATACTATCCTGTCAGAAAACAATTACATACACATGCTGGTGTGTAAAATGCAGGGGAGTAGAATGGGCCACCTGCAAATATGCCACTTTTGCATGTGGATTCTTACAAGCAGAAAACAACCAAAGTCGCATAACCCAGGAAGACTGCTTATATTCCCCTTAACTGTCTAAAAGAATTTAGATAGAGGGCTTGTACCAGGAAGAGATCTAATATCAAAGATGATTTTTTTCTGCCAGAAAGACTTATCTGTTTGGCGTGACAAACATCTGTTTACCACACATCTTCTCTTCTCGTTTTCCAGTAATTTATCTCTCTTCCTTTTAAAGCCCCAAACCCCTACCAACTTCTACTTAGCTCAGGAGGGCATATCAGCCCCAATCACCTGATTTTCCTTGGGTCTCATGACTTTGGGACTCTCATATATAGGAAATTTGTTTTTCTTCTTTGAATCTGTCTTAAGTCAGTTTAATTAGAATGTTCAAAGAACCTAGAAAAGAAGGGAGAAGTTTCCCACCTCTACAAATGCAGTGGTTAAGAGGATGAGTTTTTAAGAAAGGCTGAATGGGATAAAAATGTGATCCCACTATTTGTTGGCTCTATGATGTTGGGAGACCTCTGGTCTTGTATGACTTCTCTCAATTTCAGTTTCTTCCTCTGTAAAATGGCAATTATAATACTGAACATGGTAGTTATCAGGGTCAAATAAACTAATGCAGTTAGCACAAAGGGGCTACTCCAAATTAAGTAGGTTTGAAATGTATGAATATTTTTCTATCCATTGATTTATATTTATAGATACACACACACACACACACACGTAAATAGAAGAGGAAATGGCAACCCACTGCAGTATTCTGGCCTGGAAAATTTCATGGACAGAGGAGCCTGGCAGGCTAAGTTCATGGGGTCACAAAGAGTCAGACATGAATGAGCAGGCATACAACATACATATATATGAAACAATATGTGATTTATAGAATTGTTCTAACACATATTACCCCATAGTCTAGATACATTTAATCCATAAAATAGCATGACAGGACTGGATAATATGAGAAAAATAAAAATCTCTTTTTAACTTTCTTACAACTTCACAAGTAACTAGAGGTAAAAAGGAACAGCTATTAAGCTCAGCAATTCTCAGTGGTGTAGGGGATTTTTGAGTAATTTTTTCCCTTTCTTCTTAAGTAGCTTCTCTCTTATTAGACTGTCGAACAGAAGCATACATGGGTATCAAGTCTGATCTCTAAAGCAAAAGCAGAATTTACCGTCTACCCTCCAGCATTTTTTTTTTTTTTTGTAATGCAGATTAACTGTTGTTCTCTTGCCTTTCTTTCCCAAGGTAAAGAATCAGAGGACCAATAGGAGTTGAGGAAATGCACTTTGTTCTTCAAAAATCAGCACAATAGAGACAGAGCACATAGAGACAAGGTATTCAGATATCTTTATTTATCTTTCCATGTACCTCGTGACAAGGTGACTAGTTGCCACTTCCATCCTGAATTTTCTGGCAAAATAATTTTTAAAAGGCCCTCCTCCTGAAAAAAGGATGAAATGATAAAAATCTCAGAATTTGAAAAGAGATGAGGTCTGATTCACTCAGAAGACTAAAATGATAAAATTTAGATTCCAAACTGTTTCTAAACTACCAAATACAGGATTAGATATAACCAGATAATGCATGATAGGTTCCTTTAGTAATTCATTTACCACTGTGTCACACTGGATGCTTTTAAGTAGTTAGTAACAGAAAACCCAGCTAAAACTGAATCAAACAGTAAGGGCTTTTATGACTCAAGACATTAGAAGGCAGGCAGCCCAGTTTTGTTTGATGACTGGGAAGGCCAGAAGCCAACCCAAGATTTTCTGATCCTTTTGCTAAATCCCATTCAGTTTGATAGTGATGTCTTTTTAAATGTACTGTATCAACAGTGCATTTTCTTGGCAAAACTATATTAGTCTTTGCCCTGCTTCATTCTGCATTCCAAGGCCAAATTTGCCTATTACTCCAGGTGTTTATTGACTTCCTACTTTTGCATTCCAGTCCCCTATAGTGAAAAGGACATCTTTTTTGGGTGTTAGTTCTAAAAGGTCTTCATAAAACCGTTCAACTTCAGCTTCTTCAGCATTACTGGTTGGGGCATAGACTTGGATAACTGTGATATAGAATGGTTTGCCTTGGAGATGAACAGAGATCATTCTGTCATTTTTGAGATTGCATCCAAGTACAGCATTTCAGACTCTTTTGTTGACCATGATGGCTAATCCATTTCCTCTGAGGGATTCCTGCCTGCAGTAGTAGATATAATGGTCATCTGACTTAAATTCACCCATTCCAGTCCATTTTAGTTTGCTGATTCCTAGCATGTCGACGTTCACCCTTGTCATCTCATGTTTGACCACTTCCAATTTGCCTTGATTCATGGACCTGACATTCCAGGTTCCTATGCATATTCTGTCGTTTTTGAGATTGCATCCAAGTACTGCATTTTGGACTCTTTTGTTGACCATGATGGCTACTCCATTTCTTCTGAGGGATTCCTGCCCGCAGTAGTAGATATAATGGTCATCTGAGTTAAATTCACCCATTCCAGTCCATTTTAGTTCACTGATTCCTAGAATGTCGACGTTCACCCTTGTCATCTCTTGTTTGACCACTTCCAATTTGCCTTGATTCATGGACCTGACATTCCAGGTTCCTATGCAATATTGCTCTTTACAGCATCAGACCTTGCTTCTATCACCAGTCACATCCACAGCTGGGTATTGTTTTTGCTTTGGCTCCATCCCTTCATTCTTTCTGGAGTTATTTCTCCACTGATCTCCAGTAGCATATTGGGCACCTACTGACCTGGGGAGTTCCTCTTTCAGTATCCCATCATTTTGCCTTTTCATACTGTTCATGGGCTTCTCAAGGCACGAATACTCAAGTGGTTTGCCATTCCCTTCTCCAGTGGACCACATTCTGTCAGACCTCTCCACCATGACCTGCTTGTCTTGGGTTGCCCCGTGGGCATGACTTGGTTTCATTGAGTTAGACAAGGCTGTGGTCCTAGTGTGATTAGATTGATTAATTTTCTGTGAGTATGGTTTCAGTGTGTCTGCCCTCTGATGCCCTCTTGCAACACTGACAGATATAGGTAATTCCATTCCAGCCCAACACCACAGAGTTGAATTTTCACTATTCCTGTGCATCCACCATGAATGAATTGCTTTATGTATATGTATCAGCCAGCCTGGATTTTATGATCAAAATCATCAGAAGAACTTTTCTTAAAGGTCTGCCTTACTCAGCAAAGTGCAAACTTGGGAAGTCACTAAAGAATTGCTTGGGACTTCCCTGGTGACACAGTAGATAAGAATCTGCCTGGCGATGCAGGAGGCATGGATTCAATCCCTGTCTGGGAAGATTTCACATGTTCAGAGTAGCTAAGCAGGTGTGCTACAACTCCCAAGCCCATGGGCTGCAAATACTGAAGCCCATTTACTGAGAATCTACACTTCACAAGAGAAGTCACCACAATGAGAACCCCATACACCATAACTAAGAGTAAGCCCTAGTCCCCACAACCACAGGCAGCAATGGAGACCCAGCACAAAGAAAAAGAAAATAAAGAAATAAATAGTTTTTTTTTTTTTTTAAAGAATTGCTTGACATTGGAGAGAATTCTGAGATCCAAGGGGAAAGACTTTAGTTTGATCTTAAAACTAAACTTTAAGATTGCTTAATTGGGAAATAGGAAATTCTTATATATGAAGGAGACTCATTGTTCATAATTCTGATAGAACAGAGGAACAGGATACAATCAAACTATTGATTTATAATTGTTTATTCCCTTAAAGTATTGATGAATCTCTGCATTCAAAAATATTATTGTGCACCCACTATGTTCTAGATGTGAAGAGGCAACTTGTTGGAAAAGACTCTGATGCTGGGAGAAAGTGAAGGCAGGAGGAGAAAGGGATGACAGAGAATGAGATGGTTAGATGGTATCACTGACTCAATGGACATGAGCTTGAGCAAACTCCAGGAGATGGTGAAGGACACGGAAGCCTGGCATGCTGCAGTCCATGGGGTTGCAAAGAGTCGGACATGAGTGAGCAACTAAAAAACAACAAATGTTATAGAACAGTGATCAGTATAAGGCCATGATCACATTGTTCCAGAGGCTTATAATTTAGTGGAAAATTACAATTAATAACACAACACAGCATTTATTAATTTTCAAATGAGTGTCACTTGACAGGAAATTCTCCAGGAGTTCATCAGAAGAAGCAATCTCTGAATAGAGAGACTCATCGATTCTCTCTGCTTCCTGGTGGTATTTTGTCCAGCTTCATGGGAAAATGAACATTCAACTTAATGTAATTCTTCCCCAAGGAGAAGCAGCAGCTGTTTATATAGAATTTCTCTTGGCTTTACTATTACCATTAGCAACTGGTTATTTTTGATCTGTAGCATGGCTGGGAGCAGCAACAAACAAATGAAGACATTAGTAGTATTCTTTGAGCATATTTCATTTACATCTTAAAAAAAAATACCTTTTAAGCCACAATGCAAAATTACTGGAAGTTTCTATTGTTGCTGCTCAGTCATGAAGTCATGTCCCACTCTTTGTGGCCCCATGGACTGTGGCATTCCAGGCTCCTCTGTCCTTTACTATCCCCCTGAGTTTGCTCAAATTCATGTCCATTGAGTCAAAGATGCTATTTAACCATCTCATCCTCTGCTGCCCTCTTCTCCTTTTGCTTTCAATCTTTCCCAGCATCAGGGTCTTTACCAATGAATCAGCTCTTTGCATCAGATGGCCAAAGTATTGCAGCTTGAGCATCAGTCCTTCAGTGAACATTCAGAGCTGATTTCCTTTAGGGTTGACTGGGTTGATCTCTTTGAAGTCCAAGGGACTCTCAAGAGTCTTCTCCAGCACCACAATATGAAAGCATTGGCTTTCAGCCTTCTTTGGCTGCTTACTTTATGGTCCAACTCTCACATCCATACATGACAACTGGAAAAAACATAGCTTTGACTATATGGACCTTTGTCAGCAAAGTGATGTCACTGCTTTTTAATACACTGTCTAGTTTTGTCATAGCTTTCCTTCCAAGGAGCAAGTATCTTAATTTTATGGCTGAAGTCACCATCTATAAATATTTTTGGAGACCAAGAAAATAAAATCTGTCACTACTTGGAATTTTTCTCCATTTGCCCTGAAGTGATGGGACTGGATGCTGTGATCCTAGTTTTTTGAATGTTGAGTTTTAAGCCAGCCTAACATGCTCCTTTTTCACCCTCATCAAGGGGCTTTTCAGTTCCTCTTCACTCTGTCATTAGAGTGGTATCATCTGCATATCTGAGGTTGTTGATATTTCTCCTAGGAGTCTTGATTTGAGCTTGTGATTCATCTAGCCTGGCATTTTGCATGATGTACTCTGCACAGAAGTTAAATAAGCAAGGTGACAATATATAGCCTTGTTGTACTCCTTTCCCAATTTTTAATCAGTCTGGTTCCATGTCTGGCTCTAAGTGTTGCTTCTTGACCCACATACAGGTTTTTCAGATAAGGTGGTCTGATATTTCCCTATCTAAGATTTTTCCACAGTTTGTTGTGATCCACACAATTAAAGGCTTTATTGTAGTCAAAGAAACAGATGTTTTTCTTGAACTCCTTACTTTCGGCATGATCCAACAAATGTCAATTTGATCTCTGATTCCTCTGCCTTTTTTCTAAATCCAGCTTGTACATCTGGAAGTTCCCGGTTCATGTACTGCTGAAACCATACTTGAAGAATTTTAAGCATGACTTTGGTAGAATGTGAAATGAGCACAATTTTTTATACCAATGTACAAAGTTTGAACATTCTTTGGCATTGCTCTTCTTTGGGACTGGAATGAAAACTGACCTTTTCCAGTGCTGTGGCCACTGCTGAGTTTTCCAAGTTTGTAGCATGTGCAGTGCAGCAACTTAACAGCTTCTCTTTTAGGATTTTAAATAGCTCAGCTGGAATTCTGTCACCTCCACTAGCTCTGTTTGTAGTAATGGTTCTAAGTCCCACTTGACTTCATGTTCCAGGATGTCTGGTTCTAGGTAAGTGATGACACCATCGTGGTTATCTAGGTCATGAAGACCTTTATTATACAGTTCTTCTGTGTATTTTTGCCAGCTCTTCTTAATCTCTTCTGCTTCTGTTAGGTCCTTACTGTTTCTGTCCTTTATCATTCCCATCCATGCAGGATGTGTTCCTTTGATATCTCCAAGTTACTTGAAGAGATCTCTAGTCTTACCCATTCTACTGTTTTCCTCTATTTCTTTGCATTGTTCATTTAAGAAGGTCTTCTTATCTCCTTGCTATACTCTGGATCTCTACATTCAGTTGGGTGTATCTTTCCCTTTCTCCTTTGCCTTTCACTTCTCTTCTTTCCTCAGCTGTTTGTCTGAGAGCCTCCTCAGATAAATACTTTACCTGCTTGCATTTCTTTTTCTTTGGGATGGTTTGGTCACTGACTCCTGTACAATGTTACAAACCTTCATCCATAGTCCTTCAGGCACTCTGTCTTTCAGATCTGATCCCTTGAATCTGTTTGTTACTTCCACTGCATAATCATAAAGGATTTGATTTAGGTCATACTTTAATGGCCTAGTGGTTTTCCTTTCTTTATTCAATTTAAGTCTGATTTTTGTAATAAAGAGGTCATGATCTGAGCCAGAGTCAGCTCCAGGTCTTGTTTTTACTGACTATGTAGAACTTCTCTCTTTAGCTACAAAGAACTTAGTCAGTCTGATTTCAGTATTGAGCATTTGGCACTGTCCATGTATAGAGTTGTCTCTTGGGTTGTGGGAAGAGGGTGTTTGCTATGACCAGCATGTTCTCTTCACAAAACTGTTAGCCTCTGCCCTGCTTCATTTGTACTCCAAGGCCAAACTTGCCTGTTACTCCAGGTATCTCTGGACTCCCTACTACTTCATTTTAATCCCCAATCATGAAAAGGACATCTTTTTTGGTGTTAGTTCTAGAAGGTGTTGTAGGTCTTCATAGAACCAGTTTACTTCAGCTTCTTTGGCATCAGTGGTTTGGGCATAGACTTGGATTACTGTGATGTTGAATGGTTTGCCTTGGAAACAAACTTAGATCATTCGGTCATTTTTGAGGTTGCACTCAAGTACTGCATTTCAGACTCCTGTTGACTGTGAGAGCTATTCCAATTCTTCTAAGTGATTTTCTGCCCCCACAGTAGCAACATACTTGTCATCTGAATTAAATTCACCTATTCTCATTCACTTTAGTTCTTTGATTTCCTAAGATGTTCATATACACTCTTGCCATCTCCAGCTTAATCATGTCCAATTTATCTTGATTCATGGACTTTATATTTCAGGTTCCTTGGCAATATTGTCCTTACAGTATCAGACTTACCTTTCACTACCAGACACATCCACAACTGAGTGTGGATTACACTGTGGCCCAGCCACTTCATTCTTTACTGGAGCTACTAGTAATTGCCCTCTGCTCTTCCACAGTAGCATACTGGATACCTTCTAACCTGGGGTACTCATCTTGCAGCGTCATATTTCTCTGCCTTTTCATACTGTCTATGGGCTTCTCCAGGCAATACAGGAGTGGGTTGCCATTCCCTCCTCCAGTGGGCCACATTTTGTCAGAACTCTTCACTATGACCTGTCTGTCTTGGGTGGGCCTGCACAGCATGGCTCATAGTTTCACTGAGTTGGACAAGCCCCTTCAGCACAACAAGGCTGCAATCCATGAAGGTGGAAGTTTTTATTACTCCTCTGTGTAAATGTGAAAAATTTTCTTAAAAAGGAAACTCCAACATCTCCTAAGAAATAGAGAGCAACATCAATCCTATTGATAAACTAAAACAAGTGAAAGTTTATCTAGGATGTAGGTTTTTGGTGATAGAAAAAAGAAATTGCTTTGATAGTATATCTTGATCATTCTCTTACCTTTCAGTTGTATAAACACCTTTAAAAGTTTTATTAAGCCACCAAAACAGTCCACCTAACTGTCCTTCCTAAGGGAAACCATAATAGAAAAGCACATGTGTCATGCTGTTTGTAAAGCAGTTATGAAAGAACTACAAAAGAAAGTTTGTGAATTCATAGAATGATCAGTGGGAAGTTAGATGATCATGACAATTTTCATTAACTCCATGAAATTATTCAAAGGCATACACTGAGCTACCTCACATAATGTAGAGTTGTAAATATCTTTTCTAATTTTTATGTACCCTATCTAAATAATGCTGCTTAGCAATTCTAAAGAATATCTAAGTATTGCTTAGTAATTCAAGAAAAATGACACTAGTGTTGAGACTTTCCTCAGGATATTTTCAAGCTCCTTACAGATTAGGCTTCTGAACAAGTTACTTATTTTCTCTAGCTTTTTCCTATGAATTTAGGAATGAAATACTCAGCGTGGCAAAAGGAGGAAAGGGATCTGGAAATCTGATTTAGTTGTATGGTCTGGAAAGATTTTCAAAGATGGGGAAGGGAAACGACTGAACTGAACTGAAAAGAAGATGGAGAGTCATTGGTCATATACACTTTTTGTTCTTAAGGTTTGTTTGGTGCTCATTGGTGTTTGGGAGGATTCCTAATGCCATCTGGTAAGCTCAGCTAGTTCACTCACAGAGCCATGGCTCAAAAATGTTATTGGGTGACTTTTGTCCTCAGAGCGTGCCCAGCCCTCCCTTTAATGGCTTTTGTCACCTTGATAGCACGCTAATCTCTCAATGGCCTATTTTGGTACCCAGGAACATGTTTTCTTACATGGCTCATTGAATTAATTTGTCCAGTAAATTTTCATAGAAAGCTTTCAAGAGTGAAAGTCTCTGTGCTAAATGAGGGTAAACTCATCAATGCTGGCAAAAAAACTGAGCCAAACCTCCAAGGGAATTTATATTAGAATGTGACAAACTCCTATTTGATGTCAAGGTTATATTATTTCTTTGATCCTGCAGATTTATTAACACTGTAACTACCATACTGTCATGAAATAAGTCTGATCAATTTCTTCTGACTCGTGGACTGGTGTGAATACAAAACCAGCATACAATTCATAACTGTTTTTTCCTGATGACTCCAGACCTTGATCTTTGTGACTTTAATCTAATCTCTGACCTAGCTTCCAGTTCCCAATATTTACATATCTGTTTATTTTGTATGTTTCCTCCACGTTTCCCTTTCTTTTCATGAAGGCCTTTTGGACTGAAGATCTAAAAGTCATTGCTGTTCAAGTAGAAAAATCTGATAAACACTGAAGCTGGGGGATGGTCATACAGGATCATTATACCTTTATTTTCACTTCTGAAAAGTTCAAGAGAAGGTCAAAAGACAAAGCCACTTTCCTATATTGTGCGTGGGAATCAGATGGGTATGAAATTGTTTAATTTTACAGGAAGAGAGAAGTTTAGAGAAAGACTCACAGGCCTAACTGTCCATCAGAAGGAAAAAACAAAACAAGGGTTCTCTGCTTTAAGAAGTTTGTGTGCAATTAAGTTTTTATATGGAAGACTATCAATCTCTAGTGATTTCTAAGTTTCCTTGATGGGGTGATACCATATAAGTCTTGATCAACAGACCTTGAAATCTTACTGCTAAATTCACCAATTCCTAGGCTGTGATCATTATTGTTAACTTAAATTTAAAATCCCACAGGTCTGGTTTTTTTTTTTTAACATGTCTCTAACATTAGGTGCCAGGTGTTTCCTCTACATCTGGGTAGGGCTTATCTGCTTCCCTTGTTTCTGTTATTAGGTATTAGTTATTTTTGTTAGTTGGTGATGGACAGGGAGACCTGGCATGCTGCAGTCCATGGGGTCACAAAGAGTCAGACATGACTGAGTGNGCCAGGTGTTTCCTCTACATCTGGGTAGGGCTTATCTGCTTCCCTTGTTTCTGTTATTAGGTATTAGTTATTTTTGTTAGTTGGTGATGGACAGGGAGACCTGGCATGCTGCAGTCCATGGGGTCACAAAGAGTCAGACATGACTGAGTGACTGAACTGTTTCTGTTATAACATACATCTTCCATGAGGTTGTTTTAGAGGCATTGCAGTCTAGAGTCCTTGAGCTGGAAGCTCGAAATAGTGTCTCAGGGACAAGGAAGGAGGTTCTAAGAGAAAAGTGTGGTAGGAAAGGAAAGGAAAAGAAAAAAAGAAAGAAACAAGCAGAGTGTATGGCTATAATAGATGAGGCTAAGAAAAAAATAGACAACAGTCTTACAACTTGTTTAACTGTAATCTTAATGTAGAAGGAAAAAAATATATAGGGAAATATTCCAGTTTGTATTCTTAGGTGAATACAACTTTTAATAACTTTTAATACTTTTTTTAGGATATGACTATTCCTACAGCTTAATATTTAATGAATATATTAAATATATCCTTTATATTTAAATGATATATACTAAATATATCATTTAATGGGAAAAAACTATGGACAGTGTCATTCACTATGCTTCTTTGATGTAAATTTTGATAGATGTGATCAAATATATGCACCATCAAAATGCAGTCAGGATTATATTAGCTGCTATAAAAGCCAAATTCCTCAGGTCCTATAAGTTATCATCTTTCTGCTGTTTTACAATTGATGAAATTAACGATTAGAGAGGGTAAGTGGCCTATGCTCAGACATCTTCAAGTGGGAGAGGCATATTCCCATTATAAACATGCTCAAACCTCCTGATTCAGAACTGTTTCATTGTCAAGGGCTCCCATTACATGGAAAGCACTTTTGGTACTTTTGACAATAAAATAACATTTACGAGTATATATTCTGTTCCCACCCCACACCCCCACCAGCTTTTCAAAAGTCTCCTACAGAAGATGTCAATAAATCTCAATAGAGTTGGCATTTAATTTTCAAATGTGTTGAATGCTTGAGTCTTATATTTTATCTAAATCCCAATACAAGTGGTTACACAATGTTTTTGTCTAAAAAACTACATTATTTATTAAGAACTCTCTAGACTTAGAACCAGGACATTTCCAAAAGAAAAAAATGACAAGATAATATCTTTTTTTTTTTTTTTTTAAGCTGAAACTCCAGTACTTTGGCCACCTCATGCAAAGAGTTGGCTCACTGGTAAAGACCCTGATGCTGGGAGGGATTGGGGGCAGGAGGAGAAGGGGACGACCAAGCATGAGATGGCTGGATGCCATCACGGACTCGATGGACATGAGTATGGGTGAACTCTGGGAGTTGGTGATGGACAGGGAGACCCGGTGTGCTGCGATTCATGGGGTCACAAAGAGTCAGACACGACTGAGCGACTGAACTGAACTGTATCAACAGGGCAGTATGACAAAGTAGGAAGAAGGATGAGGTTGGGGGTAGCAGATGAAGACCTCTCTTCCATACTTAGGTGATTTCTCTTTGAATATCATTGATCATAACTAGTTCATGTATCTGCCCTTAGTTGAGAAAAGAGTGAAAAAGCTAGTGTTTAAGTTTTGAATGTCTTAGGAGGCATCACTTAGATTGCACAAAATAACTGGAGTAAGAACAATTAATTGAATAAAAAATACATTGACATATCACATGCTTCCTTGACAAGAAAAAATAGAATCTTAAATTATTTCTAGTTTGCTACATCATTTACTGGTTTGCTCCTCAGCACATTATGACCCTGTCAACCTATGGCATATTTAATTCTCAGAATGTATTTGGATGCAGCCAGAGAGATTTAAAATCATTTAAATAGGAGCCCACATGTTCTCTCATTCACATGTACTAACTTAGTACATTGTGTGTACTAAGTTGCTCCAGTCATGTTTGACTCTTTGTGACCCCATGGACTGTAGCACTACAGATTCCTGCTTCCGTGTGATTCTCTAAGCAAGATTACTGGAGTGGTTTGCCATTTCCTTCTCCAGGAGATCTTCCTGACCCAGAGATCAAACCTGCCCCTCTTGCATCTCCTGCATTGGCAGGCAGATTTTGTACCACTAGTGCCACCTGCGAGGCTACTATTACATGACTACACAGCCCATCCATCTCCTCTGTTATCCTGTTTTCATTTCAGTATAGTTCATCCAACAATAGTAATATTTCAACCAATCAGTCTCTTCATGAGAAAGCAATGGAAGAAAACAAATTCTGCTTGTGTTCCTGATTGTAAAACTAAAATCTGATTAAAAGAAAACACTTTTTCCCTTCTACTTCCACATCTCCCTTTTTCTAATTCTTTACCAAGTAACATAAGACATGTAACTGGTACAAATACAGGTACAGTGAACCACCGTGCAGATGTTTTCTATTCTACTGTCCTGTGATCTCAAAGCTCTGGAGCAGAAAAAACACCCCAGAATTGAATTCTTTGTTATATGCCTCCCACCTTCCTGCTCTTATTTTCCTTTCCTTTTCTAATTTTCCCATAAATCAAGAAGGTAGAGGTTACAAACAACTGGTCAAGTTTAAAGAGATATTGCTATGGCATTATGGAAGGAAATGTTCTTTTATTTTTCTACTAGAAACCTCTGTAATATAATTTTTGAATTAAAGCCTAGATTCCTTCCATTTGAATTTTAACATGTATTTTTAAGACTAGAAAGCACAGTAATATGATATAGAGATTCTTTCAATTACATTATTAAAAGCTTATTTTCTCAATCTATCATCTATTACATACGTTGCTACTTGACAGATACTTGAAGTTTATAACTAGACTACATGAAATTCTTAATAGAATTTTGAGTATCTCAGATATCATTTAACTGCACAGCTGAATTTAAGAGGAAATAAATATTTCATATTTGAGCAAAAGTTTTGTTGCTTAGGATGGTTTCCTGATTTATGTAGGCACCTGCCTTCTGATCCATCTTTCTTTTAATAAAGATTGAGGCCACTGGATGGCCCACTGAAGGCTATCTTTTGCAGACAGCCTTGCTTTTGAATTTTGGTTGTGTGATTCTCTCCATCTTGTTAAATCTTCCCCTGAGGGGAAAACATTTGAAGTGCCCCCAAATGTATTATTAAATTCTCTTTCAAAGGGATAGTTGAGGGAAATATAAAGTTTTTTATATTTTCTTTTGGCACCTAGGGCTAATGCAATATTTCTCTTATTCTCCCATAAGATCTCTAGGTTTGTAACTGTTGAGGTGGGTGTGACAAAAAAAAAAAAGGCATTAGCATCAAGATGCGCAGTGGTCTGAGTGGGCGAGTGCCTCATTTACTCTGAACTCTGCCCCTTGCTTCCAGGCCTCTCTTCATGGCTTTGATCCATGGGCAAACACAGCGTTGACGGGGGTCAGACCAGACAGCTCAGGTGCACGTTACAATGGGATGTAACCATTTTCTTCAAGTTAAGAAAACATTACAATAAGTCCCCTACATATGAACTAGTGCTGTACCATGAGCAAGTCTGTAAGTCCAATTTGTTCATATAAGTCCATCAATGTTAGCCTAGGTGCCCAACTAATACAGCTGTCTGTACTATAGTTCCGTATGGGCTTCCCTGGTAGCTCAGACTATAAAGAATCCATCTTTAATGCAGGAAACCTGGGTTTGATCTCTGGGTGGGGAAGATTCCCCTGGAGAAGGGAATGGGTACCCACTCTAGTATTCTTGCCTGGAGAATTTCATGGGCAGGGGACCCTGGCCAGGGCAACAGTTGATGGGGTCACAGAGTTGGACATGACTGAGTGACTTACACACACAGATACAGTTCAGTACTGTAATAAATTTATAATAATTTTCACACAAATAAATGGACCTAATAATAAAAAATAAGAAAAAACATTTTTAATCTTACAGTAGAGTATCTTGAAAAGTAGTGTAGTACAGTACAATAAACTGGCATATAGGGGTTGGCATGTGTGTTCACATATTTGAAAGTTCACAACCTAAAGGCTTGTATGTAAGAGCCTTACTGTAAAGACTCCAATCTTGCTAGGGTTTTTAAAACCTCACAGAATGGTGTACAAGAGGTCATAGAAATCCCACTTGTGACTGTCCTTGCTAAACTTCTACACTAGAAGCAAACCCTATATGGGGCAAATTACAGCCTAAAATTAGGCTGTGTTTTGTGGGGTTCTCTCCTAATAGGGATCAGCAATGTGCTTCCTTGGTTTAACTAATGTAGCCTCTGTATCTATGCATCTCTCTGCACACATGGTCCCTAGTGGGTACTCAAACATGGAATCATGCTTCATGAATGAAAAGATGAAAGAATGAAGACTGAAAGCTGACTTACCCTTCCTATCCTAAGTTATATACCGTGCTTCTAGGGAATTTTCCTCAGAGGTTTATGTTCTCATTTGTTTGTTTTGTCCCAGTAGTCACAAAGTTATCTCAAAATGAGTATATATTCCCAAGTAACCTGTTTTCTTTTTCCATTTTTAAAAACCCATCTCTCACTCTCTGGTTCCTGTCTTGATAAAGCTATGCAATCATTCAAAAAAGTTTGAATTGCTTTATTTTTTCAGTTCATTTAGTGCCTAAGTACCTTGATTCTTGCTTTTCATGTTTTCATATATCCACACGCTTCACCCACCCTATCCGTCAGTGCTGTAGTTTAGGGACATACTACATTTTACTTGGGAAAGCAACACAGTATCCTAAAAATCTGGTTGCTCTGCAGCCTCAGAGCTCTCCCGTACTTTCTCAGCAATGTGTAAAGAAAATGAAATAAAATGGGAATAAGACCCCATCTCTCTCTAGTTAAAATCTTAGTTTATCCTCATTACAAAGGAGATAAAATAAAACTTGCTGCTGTCATAAATATTTACCTATTTTCCAAAAATGTTGTCAAGTTCTATCTTTATTATGAACATATTATTGATATCTATATGTTTGATTCACAAATAAATACGACACTGTTCTGAGAGTTAAATTTTTCCAGAAAATAAGAGGTATTCAATAAATGGGAAATAGATGGGGAAACAGTGTAAACAGTGTCAGACTTAATTTTTTGGGGCTCCAAAATCACTGCAGATGGTGATGATTGGGGGAAGGAGGAGAAGGGGACGACAGAGGATGAGATGGCTGGATGGCATCACTGATTCGATGGACATGAGTTTGGGTAAACTCCGGGAGTTGGAGATGGACAGGGAGGCCTGGCATGCTGTAATTCATGGGGTTGCAGTAAGACATGACTGAGCGAGTGAACTGAACTCAAGAAATGACTGGCAACTAAATCAATGAAAAAAATAGATGATATTGAACTGAAATCTATTTCCTGACAACTTATTTTCATTTATCGTAGATATTACTCTTGGACTTAAGACTCTATATTCCTTTTGCTTTATTTAATTTTTGGTCCATGACAATTTTCTAATAATTTAAAAGTACTCCTTCATAAATTTGTCAACACTAGCTAAGAATCACCTCTTTACTATCCTGATTTTCCTAACTTTTAATTCTTTTCCTGAATTATAATGTTTCTTTTTTGAATACTTCTATAATTAATAAAATTAAAATACATGCAAAAGAAAAGGAAACAGATTGAGGCCCAAGAGCTGGCTTTAAGAATGAAAAAAGTCAGTAATCAAGACAGTATTGTACCAGCACAAAAACAGGAATATAAATCAGTGAAACAGGAGAGAAAGCCCAGAGATAAACCCATGCACCAATGGACTCCTAATCTGTGACAAAGGAGTCAAGAACATACAATGGATAAAAGACAGTCTCTTCAATAAGTGTTTCTGAGAAAACTGGACAGCTACATGTAAAAGAATGAAATTAGAACACCCCCTAACACCATACACAAAAATAAACTCAAAATGGATTAAAGACCTTATATGTAAGGCCGGGCTATAAAACTCTTAGAAGGAAACATAGGCTCAAGCACTTTTTGACATAAGTCGTGGCAAGATCTTTTTTGACACATCTCCTAGGTTAATGAAAATAAAAACAAAAATAGACAAAGGGTGACTAATTAAACTTAAAAACTTTTGCACAGCAGAGTGAATGTGAAGGTGTAGTCACTCAGTTGTGTCCAATTCCTGGCAACTCCATGGCCATAGTATTCTCTAGGCAAGAACACTGGAGTGGATTGCCATTCTATTCTCCAGGGGAAATTCCTAACCCAAGGATTGAACTTTGGTCTCCTGCATTGCAGACAGATTCTTTACCATCTGAGCCACAAGGGAAGCTGCAGCAAAGGAAACCATAAACAATAAAAAATACAACTACTGGAATGGAAGTAAATATTTGCAAATGAAGTAACGGACAGAGGATTAATCTCAAAAATATACAAACATCTCATGCAGTTCAATATGAAGAAAACAAACAACCCAATCTAAAAATGGGCTTACAACCTAAATAGACATTTCTTCAATTTAAGACATGCAGATGGCCAAGAGACGTATGAAAAGATGCTCAACATTACTAATTATTAGAGACATGCAAGTTAAAACTACAATGAAGTATAAGCTCACGTCTGTCAGAATGGCCATCAAACAATCTACAGACAATAAATTCTGGAGAGGATGTGGAGAAAAGGGAACACTCTTACACTGTTGGAAGGAATGTAAATTGATACCACTAAGGAGAATTATGGGGGTTCCTTAAAAAACTAAAAACAGAAGTACCACGTGACCCAGAAATCTCTCTTCTGGGTATATACCCAGAGAAAACCATAATTCAAAAAGATACCCACTCTTCAGTGTTAATTGCAGCACTGTTTAGAACATTCAGAACATGAAAACAACCTGAATGTCCATCACCAGAGTAACGGATAAAGAAGATGTGACACTTATACATAATGGAATATTACTTAGCCATGAAAAGAGATAAAATTGTTCCATGTGCAGAGACGTGGGTGGACTTAGAGATTGTCATACAGAGTAAAGTAAGTCAGAAAGAGAGAAATAAATACCATTTATTAATACATAAAGAAAAATGGTACAGATGAATCTATTTGCAAAGTAGAATATAGATGTAAATAACAAATTTTTGGACACTAAAGGGTTTGGGGGAGTGGGAGGAATTGGGAGATTGGGATTGACATATATTCACTACTATGTATAACACAGATAACTAATAAGAACCTACTGTATGGTATAGGAAACTCTACTCAATGTTCTGTGGTGATGTAAAAGGGAAGAAAATCCAGAAAAGAGGGTATATATGTTTACATGTGGCTGATTCACCTTACTGTCCAGCAGAAACTAACACAACATTGTAAAGCTCCAAAATACTCCAATGAAAACTATCTCAAAAACAGAAGTAACAAAGCATGGTCAAGCTGTTTCATCAATATCATCACCTATCCAAACAACTTTAACTTTTATGAAGTGAATTCCAGACACAATATAATTTTTATCAGTAAAAGTTTTGGCATGTATTTTCAAAGTGTAAATTTTTTACATTAACACGGTTTCATGACTCACTCATTATTCTGGTCAATATCCTCTGAATATGTTTTATTCTTCTTGTATCCCAGCATGACATATGCATAACTAGAATGAGACAATCAGCAGAGCAAGAGTATTAGTACTACCCTAACTCCACACACCCATTTCTAAATAATTATATTCTTATTTGCCAAATAAAAGCACTTTTCTCCTTTAAAAGCTATTTTTCAACATTTATTCATATTAATTTAAGGGAGTGGCAACCCACTCCAGTATTCTTGCCTGAAGAATTCCATGGATGAGAAGGGTCTGGTGGGCTACCATCCATGGTGTCACAAAGAGTTGGACATGACTGAGTGATTGTAACTTTCTTTTTTACTTTTCACCAAATAGGATACTTCTGACATTTTGTCATGTTCTAGAATAATCTCTGAGCCTGTGCATGTTAGAAACTCCAAGCGGCAAAGTTCATGTTTTATTATTCAAGGAGAATTTTTAAGAAAATCAGATAAGAGTGAAAATGGTTTTGGCATCTTAAACAGTTTAAAAATTGCTGTAACTAGATGGTAAAACAGCCAACTCATTGGAAAATATCCTGATTCTGGGAAAGACTTAAGGCAAAAGGAGAAGAGAGGGGCAGATGGTGAGTTGGTTGGATAGCATCACTGATTGAATGGACATGAACTTGGGTGAACTCCAGGAGATAGTGAGGAATATGGAGGCCTAGTGTGCTACAGTCCAAGGGGTCTCAAAGAATTGGACACAACTGAACAACTATAAAAGATAATAAAGTAGGATGACCCTGAAGAAGGAAGATAAACTAAGGGGGGAAAATTAGTGGAAAGGGAAGAATTAGGATTTTCAAAATTCCTTGAATTTAAACCATTCATGACATATTATTTAAATAATATGTAATACTATGTAAACTTTAAATACAATTTCAGTCTTTCTCGAGTAGAATAGAGACATTCTAAAGGCACTCTTCTGTACCAAAGGACCATACAAGCATAAACTTCCAGTTATCAGTACCTAGCCTCTTAGCTGCAGGCTCTCCTTCCCAAATGGACAGCATCCCTTTAAGCATCTTTTTCACAGTGATCACAATGCTCAGCATTCTTAGAATGGCAAAATTCAAGGACGAGGCAGAAGGAAGGATTCCTCTTGTGCAGCGGGCCCGTGATGTTGTGTGAGAAATCTTGGGAATACTGATTTGTTCACCAAGAACTCTGTCTGGCCTGATGATCACCTTTCCACCACTTTCTAGACATGGACGCCAGCATCATAAAGTCCCTCCTGCCTACTCTGACACCTTTTCTTTCTCTGGAGGCCTGTGTGGATGGTTCCTCCTGAGCATTCACTCTCTGCACACCTAAGCTACCAGTTCCAGGTGGGACATTACCTACGTCCCACCTGACTTTCCAAGAGCTGATTTCTGCTTGCCCAGCAACAGCAAGCTAGCTCTAACTGGGGCACACCAGCAAATGTCCCTTCTATCCAAGGGGTTGAGCTACGCCTCTGCAAGGAGGTCTGAACTCCAGCCTTGGGAGGGGCCCCTTTCAAGTCTGCCTTGCCTTTGATGCCCTCCCCAAATCCTAGGGTACAAAATATAGTGTCTTTGTATCTTATGGCTATGCGCTTATCAGAGCTTAATTGTTCTTTATCAGAGCTTAATTGCTCTTTATGTTAAACTTCTCTGGCTTAAAATAAAAAATTAAAGGTGCTCATCAAAAATTAAATCCTTTATAAGTGAGACATAACAATACCAGCAACAATTCTGTAAGCTGGAAAATTTATCCCAATCTAACATACAATAAAACTGGGTCTTAGGTTTCTCTGATGGTTCAGTGGTAAAGAATCTGCCTGCCAATGCAGGAGAGGCAGGTTCTATCTCTGGTCTAGGAAGATTCCACATGCTACAGAGCATGTGGGGCTTCCCCGGTGGCTCAGAGGTGCCTCTGCAAGGAGGTCTGAACTCCAGCCTTGGGAGGGGACCCTTTCAAGTCTGCCCTGCCTTTGGTGCCCTCCCCAAATCCTAGGGTACAAAATATAGTGTCTTTGTATCTTATGGCTATATGCTTATCAGAGCTTAATTGCTCTTTATCAGAGCTTAATTGCTCTTTATGTTAAACTTCTCTGGCTTAAAATCAAAAATTAAAGGTGCTCATCAAAAATTAAATCCTTTATAAGTGAGACATAACAATACCAGCAACAATTCCGTAAGCTGGAAAATTTATCCCAATCTAACATACAATAAAACTGGGTCTTAGGTTTCTCTGATGGTTCAGTGGTAAAGAATCTGCCTGCCAATGCAGGAGATGCAGGTTCTATCTCTGGTCTAGGAAGATTCCACATGCCACAGAGCACCTAAGCCTGCGCGCCACAGCTACTGAACAAGTGCTCTAGAGCTCAGGGACTACAACTATTGAGCCCATGCACTGCAACTAGATTAGTCCCTGCTCGCTGCAACTAGAGAAAAGCCTGCACAGCGATGAGGACCCAGCAGAGCCAAAAAAATGAAAAGGCAGAAGAGTCTCATGGAATTAAACGTGTCCATAGCCATTCACTCAGTTACCTGATGGACCTGGTTTTCAATCCAGGTCATCTTTACTCTAAAGTCATGCTTTGTTGTTTTAATGCCATTAAAATGAATGATCAGCCATATAACAAATTTTTGGTACTCAAATTTTCAGTCAGTACAACCAAATATTCATACCAGCCACAGTTTTATTTTTAGTCTTGCTCTTGCAAAATGAAACGTCTTTTAATGTTTTTAAATATGAGTGTTATTCAATATACAGAAAGATATGTTTTAAAAATCACAGAAATTCTTAAACCATTATCAGTTAATATGACCACTGGGGCATCAAGGTTTCTAATACAATTATAGTCCAATACCTACACTGTGTAGGAAAGGAAAATAAAAGCTGCAGAAGCCAAGGAATAAATTCAAAAGCTATGAATAATAATCTGAATGGGATATGTGCAATCTATTGAGTGGGTTAATTTAGCAGCAAAACCAGCAGTAAGAAAGAAAAATGACTGAACATATCTAATAGATTTGCTCCAGATTAGTTCACTTAAGAGGAAAATAGGTGTTTTTACAAAAGGGCATCTCAGGCAGCATCATTAATGGTAAGATAAGAGATAGAAATCCAAAGGATATGTATAGCTTGTCATATACTAAATTATATAATTAAACTCCTTGGAAAATTGCGTTTTCATTTTCTTTAGACTCTGGTTGTGTTTATATATATATATATCTCAACAGAATAGCTCAAAGATCAGGTCTACAAAGTTGATCATTTTTCCAGTCACAGTTTGATTATTGAAAAATGGATTACTGTACTTAGAAAACATTATCTCATGATAGCAGCCATAAAATCCAGTATACAATTGGGACTATTAAAAAGAAGAAAGCTAAAATGTCTTATAAAGATATCATATAGTAGTAGTTGTGTGTGTGTGTGTGTGTGTGTGTGTGTGTGCTCAGTCATGTCTGACTCTTAGCAACTCTATGGACTGTAGCCTGACAGGCCCCTCTGTTCATGGAATTTTCCAGGTAAGAATACTGGAGTGGGTTGCTATTTCCTACTCCAAGGGATATTCCTGACCCAGGGACCAAACCTGCGTCCCTTGTGTCTCCTGCATTGGCAGGAGGATTTGTTAACACTGTGCCACCTTGGAAGCCACACATAGTAGTTAGAAATACTTGATTCAAATAATTTATTTTTCTAAGTCAAATAACTATAGAGGAAAGTTTGGTCAAATAATCTTTATTTTTCCTACAATCAATTTAGAATCTTCACGTAGTGTCACTTAGGGTAACTTTCTTAACTTTTTCTGGGCTTGAAACCATTATCTGTATAATAAGTGTTTATTCTGGACTTTTCAAAAATCTTCATTGGTATATATTTTCTGCCAGGCAACCACATAGTGTGTTATGTGCTTGGAAAAACAACAACAAAAAATTAAAAGATATTGTAGTTTCTCCTATAAGTTTCTGCCTTAAGTGGATTTTTTGGTTAAGTTACTTGACAGATCAATAAGAAAATTTTATACCAACACTGTTCATATCAAAATCAAAATGTCTCATTCCTAGAGATGTTCCTCAAAAATTATTGCCCAATAACAGAAAATGATGGCATTCTATGGCAGTTTTAGGGACATACAACTACACCTGCCCAAATAGATTCAAATTATATTCATGATGATAATGACAATATATGGCCATTTTGAGGCAAAGAGCTGACTCACTGGAAAAAAGATTCTGATGCTGGGAAAGATTGAAAGCAGGGGGAGAAGGGGACAGCAGAGGATAAGATGGTTGAATGGCATCATAGACTCAATGGACATGAGTTTGAGCAAGCTCTGGGAGATGGTGAAGGACAGGGAAGCCTGGCATGCTGTAGTCCAAGGGGTCGCAGAGTCAGACATGACTGGGCGACTGAATAAACAAATTTAAGCTTGTGTACATATTTTGTGAGCCTATGTAATATCTAAAATTCTTTCCCTAAGGTTCTAAAATTTTATAATAACGCCTTGAAAAGAAAAACATTATCTGGTATAATCAGATTGGCTTAAAATTGATAGAGCTATATGGCGCACTACCTTGAGAAGATAATAAACATAGATAAATATCACAGGGTTTAATTTATTTGTTAGTATAATGAAGACTGGTGACAACTCATTCTTATGTTTCTTGAAACACTTTAGCACTGTAGTAAAACCTGAAACATTTTCCAATTGGGTTCTTAAATTTTCTTGCTCTATGCATTTTTCATCTGTAAGATAGTTTGTCTTGAATGCTCATACTTAAAATGAGCTCTTTATTGAAAGCTACAATCTTCTTCATTGAATGGTCTAAGACTATGAGATAAGTTCTCATTGATCCTCATTTTTCTCTTTTATCAGCTGAAATATGATTGAACATGATTTACTTAGATGAATTCACTGATTTTGATTCATTCTGTACTGAAATTCCTGAGGCAGTCAGATAAATTCAAAATTAACTACTGGGGACATTCAAAGTTCCAATAAAACAGACAGAAAGTAAAGATGCAATCTAAGACAGAATCCCTACCTAAAGAAGATGGGCCACCAATGCCTCCATTCAGTCTTCCTCTGGGGACACTCTAGATGGTACTTCTTATCTTCATTTATTACCTGTGAGAGATTGGCTGCCTACCTGAGTTCCTATATCAGGTGTTGTCATGTTGACTACAAATATCAGGATATTTTCTTCCTTCTTGATTTGGAACTTTCTTTTTAAACAATATTCAAGAAGTGCCGGGGGCCAGCGTGAGGAACTCCGCCCATGGCAAAGGTCTTGGGAAGGAAGCTTGGCATACGCAAAGGCGTGATCAAGCCTCAGGAAGCCTCCTGTTCCCAAGCATCTAACCCCAAAACCAGAGTCTGTTTTATGCTCTCACCTACACCTCTGACTTTACAGGGGGCTCTCCCCCATAACCATTTCTCTCAGAGAAGGAGTTAACTTGCAGCTCCAAGTTAATAAAAATTCCTGGGCGTGACAAGAGTGTTTCAACTTAGGAACTCTGAAGGTTATCTAGCCTGCCTGTATAGGTTCCTCAGGCTACATGTGATTGTTTACAGCCCTCCAACCATGTGAGGCACGAGATGTTTTAGACTTACTAAAGGCAAATTCTTTTGGGAAGTTAGAAATTATTAGTATAGTGGGTTGGTTAGGAATTATATTGGTGAAGGGTTTTTCATTTGTTGTGCCAATAATTGCTGCTAATTCCCTGCCCTGGGTGTGACAAGGGTGTCTCAGGTCAAACCTCTCTGCTGACAAACTAGCTTGTGTGACAGGATTATCCATACTCCTGCCACTAGCACATGATTGTTTACTACCTCTCAACCATAAACAGCACAGGGAGTTTTGGAGTATTTTGAGAGTCTTAATTAGCATAGGGCTTTTCTCATTGTTGAGTCAATGATTGCCGCCAGGCCTCCATATCCTTAGGCACCTGGGCAGATATTAATCAATGTATTTGAAATATAGAAAAGGAAATATAGTAGTTTTTGATGTTAGCAATACTAGACTTTTTGAGTTAATGAATTTTCTCTTTTGATATAGATCACTGTACTTTGTTATAAATCACTGTGTCCTTGCTATGTAAAAATGTAATTTCATCACTATCTTAAGACTAAATAGATCTTAAGGGGAGCATTGGTGAAAGGATTTTCATTTGTTGGGCTGATGTTTGCTGCTAAATCTCCATATTCCCTGCCCTTATAATGAATATAACTAGCATATAGGAGAAATAAATATTAACATTTAAACATATAGGAGAAATAAGTATTAACCTTTAAGATTAATCATGTTAACCTTGGGTTAAATAAGTTCCTTTCTTGATTGTAACTCACTACACCCTCACCCTATAGGAATGCAACTTTATTTGGAGGGTGGTGCCTGGTTTAAAAAAAACACCCTTGGAAAAAATAAGTTTTTGGTTATCAGAAAGAAAGGGTCATAAATGTCAGCAAGCCTCATGGCCAGAAGATGATGTAAGAACCCCTAAGACCTTTTTTTTATACGTTTATGTAAAGCACCTGATTTTGATAAAGGTCAGGACTACTGACTCCCACGTGACTCTATATTCATCCCTATGTGTAAAAAAAGGTATATAAAAAAACCTGAAAAATAAAGAAATGGGATCAGTTCCTGGAAAGACTGACTCCCCCATGTTGTTCTTTCTTGCTCCCCATTTTCCTGGCTGAATTCCCAACTGGAGCATGGATGCTATTCCACATAAACCAAGTTATTCAGCCTCTTTTTCTCCACTAATTTTCCTACTACACTATCCATTTGTAATCTCTCTATATATCTGTAATTAAATATGTATTTTTCCAAGGATGCCAACTCTGTCCCCACCTTTGAATCACCCTGGATCCACCGGGGCTGGACACCAGCAAAGAAGAAATCTGCTACAGGTTTTATGAAGAACATCAAACATAAAACTATTTATTATTTAGTATTCACTTAGTATGACTTAAAAAATTCACTTAGAATATAAGTCAATATATAACTAACATAAACACAAATATGCTAGCAGTCGATGTTTGAATTTGCTAAGCTACGTGGTGGTATCGTGAAGTGTGTGCATGTGTCCTCAGCTGCTGAGTCATATCTGACTCTTTGTGACTCCATAGATGGTAGCCCACCAGGCTCCTCTGTCCATGGGATTTCCCAGGCAAGAATACTACAGTGGGTTGCATTTCCTTCTCCAGGGGATCTTTCCAACCCAGGGATTGAACCTGTGTCTCCTGCATTGGAAGACAGATTCTTTACCACTGAACCACTTGGGAAACCCAGTATTACCAATTATCAAGTATCTTCTTGTCATTAGCACCCAAAGTATACAACCACGTGAAAACATAGAAACTCTAAGCCACAGTTTCTTGTGTGAGATCAAAGACGGAGTAAAAATAGAAAATAGAGAACGTGTATGCACAATAAGGATGCATGTGAACCACAATTTGCAAGTATGTGTCAGCTTTGCTACCACTTTTCCTTCCTGCATTTGCTGTGAAATTGTTCTTAAATCATTCTTCATCACTGGGCTTTGAGAAAGTTTAGAAGAATTTTAAGACAATAAACCACATAGCTGCTAACAATCAGTGATAACATCTGCTATGAAACCTATCTTCCCTTCCCTATCAAAAGAAATCACTGATGCTACAACATCACATAAGTATACTACAATGAAGATTGCTTGAATAAGGTGGGAAGAGCAGGTTCAGCTACCCAGTGTATAATGAGGCTTATGTACATTAATAGCAAGTAAGGTATATGCAGAAAAGTATTTCATGATGCTAATAATAGTATCAATGATTCTTATCTCATTCAAAGGCTTCAGTCAAGAGTATTTCCAAACTGAAGTGTTAGTCACGCTGTTGTGCCCGATTCTTTGAGATCCCATGGACTGCAGTCCACCAGGCTTCTCTGCCCATGGGACTCTCCAGGCAAGGATACTGGAGTGGTTTGCATTTTTGTCTCCAGGTTCCAAACTTAAATTGCTATTTAAAAAAGAATTTCCTACCACACTAGAATCTAATTAATTTTGAAATGATGAATAAATGAGTTTCATGAGGAACCAAGATGAGACTAAATTTTGGCAAAAACTGACAAGGAAGATAATTTTAAAATAATAGAGCCAAGGAAAATATCACAACTCAGTTTAACAAATCAGCCTTGAGATTTACAGGATTTATAATAACAAAAGTTCCTTCATTTATAAATGGTGATATATATTCCTGAAAAATACCATTATTCTTAGTTATTAAAAAACGTTCCTACCTAAACATCAAACTCTAGCTCAAGTATCATCTCTTCAATTAAACCTTATCCAGTCTTTCACTTGATGTTAGATAGGCATCTCTCTCATCAGGACATAGTGCATTGCATTCTTTCCCTGTTTGTTTGTCTGAACACAAAGAGACAATAGATTTTTAAATTTTTCTTTGCATTTTCTATGCATGAGACCTGTTAAGTGAAATGTATGTGTGGATGTTCTTGTGCATAAATGAATGCACCTTAAAATATTCAAAGTATATGACAATTATACAAGATTACAGGCATATCTCAGGTAAGGCGGTCTGGTCTTCCCATCTCTTGAAGCATTTTCCACAGTTTGTTGTGATCAACACACTCAATGCCTTTGGCATAATCAATAAAGCAGATGTTTTTCCAGAACTCTCTTGCTTTTTCTTTTTCCAGACCATCTCAACTGCCACTTAACTGCCTTAAAATCTGCATGCAAGTCAAGAAGCAATGGTTAGAACTGGACACGGAACAACAGACTTGTTCCAAATTGGGAAAGAAGTATGCCAGGCTGAATATAATATCCAACCAGTCCATCCAAAAGGAAATTAGTCCTGAATATTCATTGGAAGGACTGATGCTGAAGGTGAAATTCCACTTTGGCCACCTGATGCAAAGAACTGACTCATTGGAAACGACCCTGATGCTGGGAAAGATTGAAGGCAGGATGAGAAGGGGATGACAGAGGATGGGATAGCTGGATGGCATCACCAACTCGACGGACAAATGTTTGAGCAAGCTCTGGGAGTTGGTGATGGACAGGGAGGCCTGGCATGCTGTAGTCCATGGGGTCGCAAAGAGTCAGACATGACTGACTGAACTGAACAGGCATACCTCAGAGATATGGTGGATCTAGTTTTAGACCACAACAAGAAAGTGAACATCACAATAAAGTAACACAAATGTTTTGGTTTCCCAGTGCATATATAAGGTATATTTATACTATACTGTAGTATATTAAGGGTACCATAGCATTTTGTCTAAAGAAACAATGTACATACCTTGTACTTTCTTGACTTAAAGGGCTGGGACAGGGGAGCCAGAAGAGGCCAAAGAGGGATGGGATACGTGTATTTCTATAGCTGATTCATGATACAGTAGAAACCAATACAACTTTGTAAGGCAATTATCCTCCAATTAGAAATTTAGAAATACTTTGTTGCTAACCAATACTTAGTATCACCTAAGACAAGCAAGTCAATCTTTTTGCTGATAGAGGGAATTGCCTCAATGTTGATGGCTGCTGGTTGACCATGGTGGTGGTTGCTGAAGGTTGGGATGGCTGCAATAATATCATAAAATAGACCACAATGAAGTGTTCTGCAATGATTTGACTCTTTCTTTCATGAATAATTTGTCTCTAGCATGCAATGATGTCTGATAGCCTTTACTCACAGTAGAACATTGAACAAGCTCCTGGAGATAGTGGAGGACAGAGGAGCCTGGCATGTTACCCCTGATGGGATTGCAGAGAGTTGGACACAACTTAGCGACTGAGCAACAACAACTACAATATAATTTAAAATTGGAGTCAATCTTTTCAAACTTTGCTACTGCTTTACCAACCACATTTTTATAATATTCTAAATCCTTTCTTGTAGTTTCATCAGTTTTCACAGCCTCTTCATCAGTAGTTTCCATCTCAAGGAACCACTTTCTTTGCTCATCCTAACTCAGAGCAAGTTTGCTGAATTGAAATACAGATCTCAAATCACACTCTGCTTTAAAAGCTGTAACAAATACAGGTGAAGTAAAAAGAAAAAGATGCAACTTTAACAATCTGTTAAAGTTTTATCATGAGATTGGAGCGATTCAGCAACATTATCAGACTCCCCTTCTATTTCTAGTTCTCTTGCTATTTGTACCACATCTGCAGTTACTTCCTCCAGTGAAGCCTTGGACCCCACAAATACATCTGGGGTTGGGGGGTAGGAACCACTGTCTCCTAAACTACAGTTAACATTGATATTTTGACCTATTCTCATGAATTTGAACAAATGTTCTTAATGACATCTTGCAATGGTGAATCCTTTTCAGAAGTGTTTCAACTGACTGTTCAGATCCATCAGAGGAATCACTATCTATGGCACCTACAGCATTACAAAATGTGTTTCTTAAATAATAACACTTGAAAATATGAATCACTCCTTAATCCATGGGCTGCAAAATGGATATTTTGTTAACACATGAATATAATAATCTTCTTTTATGTGTCCATCAGAACTCTTGGGTGACCAAGTGCATTGTCAATGAGCACTAATACTGTAAAATGAATATTTTTTCCTGAGCATCATGTTTCAAAAATGTGCTTAAAACTATTCAGAAACTGTGGTGCAAAAAAAAAAAAAAAAGAAGTGCTGTCATGAATGTAGGCTTTGTTTTTCCATTTATAGAGCACAAAGTAGATTTAGCATAATTCTTGAGGGATATAAAATTTGAGGGATAGTAAGTGAGCCCTGACTTCAACTTAAAGACACTGGCTGCATTAGCCTCTAACAAAAGAGTCAGCCTGTTCTTTGAAATTAAGTATTGACTGCTCCTCTGTAGCTGTGAAAGTCCTAGATGGCATCTTCTTCCAATATATGGCTGATCCACTACAGTGAAAATCTGTTGTTTAGTGTAGCCATCTTCATTAATGATCTTAGCAAGATCTTCTTGAAAACAGGCTGCAGTTCTTACATCAGCACTTGTTGCTTCAACTTACAACATTAAGTTATGGAGACATTTTCTTTCCTTAAACCTCATGAACATTTATTGATTTTTTTCATCTTTAATGGGTGAAGTTTGTTTCCTCCCCCCCAAAAAAGCTACAATAGTAACATCAAAAGTCACTGAGCACTATAAAATTATAATAAAATGAAATGGTTTGAAATATTGTGAGGATTACCAAAATGTGATAAAGCAAGCACATACAGTGGGAAAAATGGCTCTGACAGAATAGTTCAATGCAGGATAGCCACAAACCTTCAATTTGTTAAAAAGAAAAAAAAAGTAAGATCTGCTAAGTGCTGCAATAAAATGCAAATTACACCTGTACTTCTACAACATGATAATAAGATGAGAATGAGTTATTGAGTTATATCAGGTATTTACCATACGTAACTCTTAGAAAAACGTATCTATATTGGCAAACTATTGCCTATGGGCCAAATCTGTCCTGCTGCCTATTTTGGTCAATAAAGCTTTATTGGAACAAGGCCATGCTCATTCACTTATGAATTGTTATTGAAGCTTTCAGACTACACAGGCAGATTTGAGTATTTGCAAGAGAGGCCACATAATCCACAAAGCTGAAAATATTTACTATCTGGCCCCTGAGGGGAAAAAAATTACTGACTCCTCTATTCAATAAAAACATGTCATAGAGGCATAAATACATTTGGATATGCATGGAACAGGACATTTGTCAAGAAGATTTGTTTGTAGAGCAAGCTCACTCCTTTTTCCCACCTTATTTTCTATTTTCATTTGGGATGTCTGGTAGAATGCTTTAGTTTTCTTGGCCTTTCTCCCAGCTAGCTCTTTATGATTCACTGCTTCAGAATTATATAACTTCAAGTTATAAAGATCCCTCTATTTCTAGGTTCTAGATCTTTCTGTGAGCCTTACTATTGGAGTCACTGGTAGTAAACCAGTTATCTTTGGATCTCACTTCCTACCTCAGTCAAGTAAGAGGGTTAAATGGCATATTCTTGTGCTCTCTTCTAGACAAGGCCGACTGTGGGTTTGAGACCTGTATAGTCACATAGTTTTATTAAAACTTTCATCTGTAGAATTCACTAACAAGGTCTCCCAGGCTCAAGCAATTTTGATTTATACTCAGAGGGCTCTGAGAAGTATCAGAACACTGGAAAGCAGTGAAGCCAAAGTGTTTCTTAGGGATTGTCTTTGCATCACTTCACTTCTTTCCCATTGTCAGTGGCAGACCAACACTTCCGCGGTTCTCAAAGCTCCTATAATTTCCTGAAAATTCTCCAGCCATGAGCAAGAAGTGGCTTAATGTTCTTTATATTTCAGGAATATTTCCACTCAAAACAATTTTGGAAATAAAAAAAAAAAGCTAAAGAGATATGAGAGTTGGACTGTGAAGAAAGCTGAGCACCGAAGAATTGATGCTTTTGAAATGTGGTGCTGGAGAAGACTCTTGAGAGTCCCTTGGACTGCAAGGAGATCCAACCAGTCCATCCTAAAGGAGACTAGTCCTGGGTGTTCATTGGAAGGACTGATGCTAAAGCTGAAACTCCAATACTTTGACCACCTCTTGTGAAGAGTTGACTCATTGGAAAAGACCCTGATTCTGGGAGGGATTAGGGGCAGGAGGAGAAGGGAACAACAGAAGATGAGATGGCTGGATGGCATCACCAACTCGATGGACATGAGTTTGGGTAAACTCCGGGAGTTGGTGATGGACAGGGGTGCTTGGCATGCTGCAGTTCATGGGGTCACAATGAGTTGGACATGACTAAGCAACTGAACTGAACTGAAAGAGATATGACATTATCATGACATTATCTTGAGACCTAGTTCTCTCATTTTATAGATGAAAACACCCAGAATCAACAAAGCTCTGGGACTCGTCCAAGTTAAAAGCAAAGCCCAAACTGGAATGCATGCTTTGACTGCCTCTCATCTGCTAATTTCAGCATGTTAAGGGAGGGGCCATTTCCAGATTTTCTTATAAAGTATTTCAAATAGCATAGGACCATTCTCTGTTTATTTCAACAGTTTAAGGGAGGTGCCAGGTTTTTTGAAGATTTTCAGAAAAGTAGTCTCAATTGCAGCCTGATGTACAATTAGAACTTCTTTTCCAATGTTAATGCCTCAATTTAAATCATGATTATTTATAATTATCATCATCAATAAAATAACAGATATAATTTAAACTTTTAATTCTAATTTTAACTTCGTAACTACTATGTATCAAATACAAGTACTTTACATACATTACTCATTTGCTCCTGTACAAGACTAGCTGTAAGACTCTGCATAAGTCACTTAATCTCTTTTTGTCTTGGTTTCCTTGTATGTAAATTGTTACATCTGGGTGGTACATAATCAAAGCAGAAACAAATGTTAAATCCAAAGCAGGGTAGAAAGTTCCAGGTATTTTTTGTTGCATAAAAAATAACCCCAAAATGTAGAGGTATAAAATAAAAGCTAAGGAAACCACAATTTTCTGGCTCAGGACATCCAGCAGGGTGAAGGTCACTTGGGGTCTCCCCTTTGGGTGCACTGAGATGTTGGCTGGAGCTACAGTCATCTGAAGGCTGGTCTAGACTTGATGTTCAAATTAACTCCCTAACATGAATGCTTAGCTGAGACCAATCCAATTCATCTGCTGATGTTGCCGAGTGCCAGTACTTGTCTTTTTCAGTGTTCGTCACAGAGCAATCAAACTTTAAAAATAGTGGCTGTGTTTCCCCAGAGCAAGGACATTAAGAGAACCAGTCAGAAGCTACCTGGTCTTTCACATCAGAAGTATAAATTCTGCCAAACAGAGCTCTATTTTTCAAAGCAGTCACAAGCCCAATCAGTGTCAAAGAGATGGGTATAGAGCAAAGCTAACTCATGGGAGAAACATCAAAGAGTTTGGGGGCTATAAATTAAGATTCTTGATAAAACAAAACATACTGATAAAACAGGGACAAAAGTTGATGACATTTAAGTAGCAGACTATAGCATCCTCTATAAAGCCAGCCTATCTCCTTTTCTGCATCTTTCAATCTTTAACTTATTATAAAAACATTTAACTGTATATTATCCAATTTTCATCTAAGAAGTGATATCTTTTTTTAGCTCTTCATTGTTTACTAATATCTAATCCAGTTTATGACCTTCCTTTGTACCTTTTGGTCTCTTTCCCAGTTCCATCTGTCAGTTCAATCCCCTTCCCTCTGGTGACCACCAGATTGTTCTCTGTAAATATTAGTTTGTTTCTGTGTTTTTATTTGTTCAGTTTGTTTTTTAGACTCCATGTAGAAGTGAAATCAAAAGTTTTTTTCTTTTCTCTCACTTATTTCACTTAATACTTCTGGTCCATCCATGTTGCTGCAAATGGTAAAATGCCATTCTTTTTGGCTAATATTTAATTTTATGTATATAAATACATACACATTATATATATATATATAATGTCCGACTCTTTGTGACCCCATGGACTGTAGCCTACCAGGCTCCTCCCTCCATGGGATTCTCCAGGCAAGAGTACTGGAGTGGGGTGCCATTTCCTTCTCCAGGGGATCTTCCCGACCCAGGGATCGAACCCGGGTCTCCCTCATTCCAGGCAGAGGCTTTAACCTCTGAGCCACCAGGGAAGCCCCATATATGAAACATCTTACAGAAAGACTCAAATGACCTTTTTGGCCAACCCAATGCATCAAATTATTGTCCTGTTTTGAACAGCATATGATTGTTTAGAGCTAAGAGAGAGAGAGAAATCATGAAGCAATATATTCCCTTGAGTAGCTTCTATACTAGCTTTATAGAAAGAATTGTAAAAATAATTAAAGAAATATACAGGATATATAAACAAAGTGATGTAAGCAATATTTTTTCAAGTTGATCAGTGAAGAGAAAAGCTTTTTTGGTCAAATATGTGAGAAGGGCTTATTTAAATCCCTAGGATAACACGCATTAAGTGTGAAGAAAAATTTCCTAGAACTACACTGACTGCTTCCTGCTTTCATGGAGAGAAACCCTTCATTTGCTTGTGATCTAGGGCAAGTTTCAAAATAGGGACCCTGCTCCTATGACAAAGCCAAGACTTATGAACTTCTGATCTGAGAGATTAATGTGACCCTTGCAAGTAGCATATTATTCATCACAGCTCTAGCTTTTGTTTGGTGGTTGTTGGAGATATTTGAAAGATAGGGCCAGTTTGCCTAGCTGAATTTTAGAATGTCTGTCGTGTGACACATGCTATCAGTTTGTCTAGCACAAAAAAATGACAATACAGCACACCTTTCAGTTTCACAAAATCTCGATCTCATTACCATAATAAACTGGAAGCTTGTATCTAAGCTGTTTTGAAAATCAGCAACCTATTTCAATGCACCATCGATTACATAGGACATTCTGACCTAGAAGAAGAAAAAAAAAAAAATTTAAATTTCCTATTTACCTAAGTGCATGAATATTCATATTGGCACTGATACTATTATCTTTGGATACATATATTTGGTGGCATGGTTTTTACTCCAATCCTGGGATTTCTCTGATACATTTTGCTGTTGTCACTAGTTTTTGCTTGCTTTTCTCTATAAGTTCAAAACCCATCTGCTATATCCTCCCTCGATCATGCAGCCTCACGTTTTATTTTACTTTAAATTTTTAGTTAAAAAAAAATATTTAGGCTAAGTCCTAAAATGAAACAGCACAAGGAGCAGAGCCATGGCCTGGAGCAGAAGCACAGCTAATTGGTTGCCTACATATGCCAAAAGAGATAAATATTTGGCAAGGAAATCTACTCAGATTTCTCTTTGTACTGAAACAAAAATGACTTAATAGACTGCCTGAGCTATTTGCCAGATAAACTTAACTTAAACAGAGAACTGGTAAATTTGCCTTTCTTCGTTGTCCTAAATGATACAGGGGACATGAGTACATATTTATTTTCCTTTTTTATGCAATTTTTTCCATAAAGCAACTTTAGAATAAGTTTATCACATTAATCCCCTGGAGAAGGGAATGACAACCCACTCAGTAGTCTTGCCTGGGGAATTCCATGGACAGAAGAGCCTGGCGGGCTATAGTCTGTGGGGTCACAAAGATTCAGACATGACTGAGCGGCTAACACTGTCACGGTTATCACATTAATAAACTTCAGTTGGGACCATATGAAGTACTTCTACAGTTATCAGAAGAAACAATAAGCTTTGGGTGCTGTAATAGATCTGGGATTTATGCATTTTCTGACTTAGCTGATATTTCAGATATGATATTTCTCAGTTCTACAATTTCTGCTTTTCATAGTTTCTTCTTGCTCTGTTGAGATGTCCTCTATTTTCACTTGTTAAAAGCATATTTTAATTTTGATGTTGAGCACCAATATAGTAGTTGCATGAAAATCCTTGTCAACTTATTCTAACATCTTGGTTATCGAAGGGTTGGTCTTTACTGATTGTTCTTTTCTCTTGAGAATGGGCCATATTTTGCTTATTTTTTTTTCCCTCTGTATGTTGAGGAGCTCTGTATGGTACCTTGGACACTGTGAATAATATATTGTAGAAAATCTAGATTCTAGTATGGTCTTCCCAATAATATTCACTTTTTAAACAGGCTGAATTCAGACTACAAAACACATCTCCTTTTTGATACATGGCAGCTCCAAATGCAATTTAGTTCTTTTTCCTGGGCTGTTTGACATTAGTTTCAATTATGCATGGTTCAAGGTGAAATTAGACATTTGAGTAGCAATTGCACACAGGACTTGTTACTCTCATCCTCTGGCTTTTACACTTTTGTGGAAACTCCCCTAGCTGAGATTTCACCCAGTTTTATTTTTCCCTATAGTTGCAGTTGCTCCAAACTCTCTCTGGTTCTTCAAGCCAGCAAGACTGTGGGCTGCCCATTAGAGTTTTAAGTGCCTTGAATGATTCAGACTTGTCACTGCTCTCAGAATAACAGCCATAAAAAAAGAGAAACTCAGCTCTGTTTTCTTCAGTCAAAAGTTAACTCTCTTTGGCATATGTGTATGTGTGTGTCTGTGTCTGTGTGTGGTCACTTCATGTCCAATTCTTTGTGACTTAATGGACTGTAGTCCACCCATGGGGCTTCTCTGTTGATGAGATTCTCCAGGTAAGAATACTAGAATGGGTTGCCAGGCCCTTTAACAGGGGATTTCCCTGACCTAAGGATTGACCCTGAATCTCTTACATCTCCTGCACTGGCAGGCTGGTTCTTTACCACTAGGGCCACCTGGGAGTGGAAATGTAACTCTCTTCTACTTTCTGTTTATTTTATTACTCTCTGGTGCCTTCATCAAGGTCCCCTAGCCCCAGATTTTCAGTTGCTATATTCAGAAAGGTTGTTTTGATAGGAACTATTCAGCCAAACCAGAAGCAAAAATTTCAGGTAATATTTGAAATGCAGATGGAGGTTTGTTATCTACAATTAATCTCCATAATTGAACTAAAAGCTTATTTTTAATTATACTGAATATATTGTTCCTCATATTCCAATCCCTTCACACTTTATTGATAGAATTTAGGAGATTATTTTTAAACAAAATATTCTTTATAAACTAATTTCTAGAATATTAATTAAAAGATAAAGTTTGCAGTTAATATTCATCTTCACAAAATACATTTTGATTATTTTACATTAGGTTTTCTGATTTTTTCATGGTGAGGGCAACTTTCTTTAAGAATAGAAGTTTTTAATTTCATTGTTGGTAACAGAAGATCAGAATAGAAGGTTTTAATTCTGAACTTAAATTCAAAAGAACATATATACCCTGCTTCTCTTCAAGACTAATATTCTTTGCATAAACCAAGCATACTGTGTTGAGTCAATATGACAAATTGAATTCATGACCAAACTAATAAATTGTACACATTTACCAATACTGCATGTACTGTTTCATTTCTCTTGATACATAATCACTATAAATACAAGCTATTTCCAGTACAAAGCATAAGTTATCTAGAAAACCATTACTTATTCACACTGTTATCATTTATATGAAAAACATTCTGTACAGTTGGAACAGACCAATTTATTCTTATATATAGAAGAGCTTGTCATAAATTCTATTTTTGCTTTCATGTTGAATCTTGTATTTCTTGTACTCTCCAATTTAAATCAAGTTTCACTGGCAAAAATCATTTTGT
>SJYT01007719.1:19288-38195 GCA_006410635.1 Cephalophus harveyi | reverse complement strand
TTGAATAAAGGTACATCATTTGAAACCAATGTAAAAATAATCACAAACAATTCTTTTTCTATTTTGTAATTTCTGTAATCTTATTAAAGTATATGTATATTAATATACAAAATTTACAAAAATATGTTTTACATACTTTATATATTTTTTAAATATATATATTATATATATATATATTTTTAATATATCTAAGTTTGAAGTCAAATAGGAGAGAGCCATGGTTATTCTGCTTGAAGCAAGGAAATTTTATTCCTACTATTATTACTAGGTTTTTAAAATAATTTGTATTTACCTTAAGGCACACAGTTGTAGACACATGTGAACTACTACAGTAACACACATTTTTATTTTGTCTTAGCAAATCAAAGCAATGTCCAAAACCAGATGACCATTGTTAGCCAATCATTTTTTACTGTATAATAGGCTTTTATGAAGAACTGTATCTAAAATAATTAGATAGAAGATGCAAAAATTTACACAAGGACTTGAGAATTTTGTAATAGTTATCAACAAGCTAGATATACTATAATAGCTCAGAAATCAAAGAAAACTCCTTTTATATTTTTTGTAAGGTATGTTGTTGTTAAGTCACAGAATTGTATCCAACTCTTGGGATACAAAGACTGCAGCAGGTCAGGCTCCTCTTGCCTCTACTATATCTCAGCTGCTGCTAAGTCACTTCAGTAGTGTCTGACTCTCCGTGACTATACCTCAGAGTTTTCTCAAATTCATGTCCACTGAGTTGGTGATGCTATGTAACTATCTCATCCTCTGCCACCCCCTTCTTTGCCTTCAATCTTTCCCAGCATCAAGGTCTCTTCCAATGAGTTGGCAATTCTCATCAGGTGGCCAAAGTATTGGAGCTTCAGCTTCAGTCCTTTCAATGAATATTCAGGGTTGATTTCCTTTGGGATTGATTGGTTTTATCTCCTTGCAGTCCACGGGACTCTCAAGAGTCTTCTCCAGCACTACAGTTCAAAAGCATCAAGTCTTCAGTGCTCAGTCTTCTTTATAGTCCAACTCTCACATCCATACATGACTACTGGAAAAACCATAGCTTTGGCTATATGGACCTTTGTAGGCAAAGTGATATCTCTGCTTTTTAATACTTTGTGTAGGTATGTCATAGCTTTTCTAGGTTTGTCATAGCTTTTCTTCCAGGCAGGAAGTATCTTTTAATTTGGGGGCTGGAGTCACCATCTGCAGTAATCTTGGAGGCCAAGAATATAAAATCTGTCACTGCTTCTACTTTTTCCCCTTCTATTTGCTATGAAGTTATCGGACCAAATGCTATGATCTTAGTTATATGAATGCTGAGTTTTAAGCCAGCTTTTTCACTCTCCCCTTTCACCTTCATCAAGGGGCTCTTTAGTTCCTGTTCACTTTTTGCCATTAGAGTACTATCATCTACATATGTGAGGGCTTTGAAGTTTCTCCTAGCAATCTTGATTCCAGCTTGTGCTTCATCTAGCCCAGCACTTCAGATGATGTACTCACATATAAGTTAAATAAGCAAGGTGACAATATACAGCCTTGACATACTCCTTTCCCAATTTTGAATCAGTCCCTTTTTACATGTCTAGTTCTTGACCTGCATACAGGTTTCTCAAGAGACAAGTAAAGTGGTCTGGTATTCCCATCTCTTTTAAGAATTTTCAGTTTGTTGTGATCCACAAAGGCAAAGACTTTAGCATACTCAAGGAAGCAGAAGTAGATATTTTCTGGAATTCCCTTACTTTCTCCATGATTCAACAAATGTTGGCAATTTCATCACTGGTTCCTCTGCCTTTTAAAAATCCAGCTTGTACATCTGGAAGTTCTTGGTTCACATACTGCTGAAGTCTAGCTTGAAGGATTTTGATCATTACTTTGTTAGTATGTGAAATGAGTGCAGTTGTACAGTAGTTGGAGCATTCTTTGGCATTGCCTTCTTTGGGACTGAAATGAAAACTGTCCTTTTCCAGTCTTGTAGCCACTGCTTCTCGCCCCGCCCCCCCAAATTTGCTGACATATTGCTCTTTAACAATATCGTCTTTTAGGATTTTAAAGACCTCAGCTGGAATTCCATCACCTCCAGTAACTGTTGTGATTCTTGCTAAGGCCCACTTAATTTCACACTGCAGAATGTATGACTCAAGGCATTAAACTACCTCATCAGTTCTCCAGGTCATTAAAATCATTTTGCAGTTTAGCAGTACATTTGTTAAGTATATATAGTATGTGGTTTATACATTTCCACTCTCTCTAATCAGATTTATCCCCCTGGGATTAATGAGATTTTTTTTTTTCAGACCTGCATTTTTATATGACTGTGATCACAGACTTTTAATAATAACTGCAATGAAACAAAAATATATTTATAGTGGGTTGAATCTTATAATTATAAGAGCTTATTGGTTGAAGGTAGCTTTCAGACTAGAGCAGAAGGAGGGGATACCCAACAATAAGCCAAAGAGCTGAACACCAAAAGTCAGAATTTGTGTGGAGGTGAAGATGGATAGAAATTGGGGTGTAAAATATTGGACTATAAGGGGTCCTTAGCCTAGTAAGTTGCATCCAGCCTGCCTGTAATTTTCATTCCCTATGAATGACACTCAACAGCAGCATTAAGATCTTGAGTCGTGTGCATTCAGTAATGACTACAGAATGGCTTGTCTCCCCCCCCTTTTTTTTTTTTGCAAATTGACTTCAAAATTTTATTTTATTTTATTTATTTATTTATTTAAATTTTATTTTTACTTTATTTTACTTTACAATACCGTATTGGTTTTGCCATACATTGACATGAATCCACCATGGGTGTATATTAGCTCCCAATCCCTAATCTCTCTCCCACCTCCCACCCCACATCATCTCTCTGGATCATCCCCGTGCACCAGCCCCAAGCATCCTGTATCCTGTATCGAACATAGGCTTGTGCTTCGTTCTTACATGATAGTATACACGTTTCAATGCCATTCTCCCAAATCATCCCACCCTCTCCCTCTCCCACAGAGTCCAAAAGTCCTTTCTATACATTTGTGTCTCTTTTGCTGTCTCACATACAGGGTCATCACTGCCATCTTTCTAAATTCCATATATATGTGTCAGTATACTGTATTGGTGTTTTTCATTCTGGCTTACTTCACTCTGTATAATAGGTTCCAGTTTCATCCATCTCATTAGAACTGATTCAAATGAATTCTTTTTAATGGCTGAGTAATACTCCATTGTGTATATGTACCACAGCTTTCTTATCCATTCATCGGCTGATGGACATCCAAATTGGAAAAGAAGAAGTAAAACTCTCACTGTTTGCAGATGACATGATCCTCTACATAGAAAATCTTAAAGACTCCACCAGAAAATTATTAGAGCTAATCAATGAATATTGTCCCCCCCCTTTTTATTTTTGGTTTGTTTGTTTGAACATAAGACAGACTCAGCATTTTGTGAGATACTATGGAGAATGAACCTTAGAGCACCCTGTCAACCACCTTTATAAGACTTGATATTAAATTTCCATCCAGCTTGTTTTGAAGGAAGCTAAGAGCTTTAAGAACAATATAGTGAAGAAATGTAAATTCTTCAAAAATGATTCTTTTCAAGACAGATATCACAGCTTTTAATTTGGGCAATTATGAAGCCCACACAATAACTATTAATTGTGAAAACAGTGGATAGGAAATTTAGGAAATTTGGGAGTATGAAAGAAAGAAAAATGAACAGAGATGTGGAAGAAATACCTGACACAGAAAATTAGGAAGTAGTAAGTAGATAGATTAAAATAGCTGGACTAGGAGGTTAAGACTGCAAAAAAAGCAGCAAGTCACTTCAAAAATTAAGTCAAGCCTAGGTTATAAAGATTAAGGAATATGCTCTATCATGAGTAGATAGCTTGGGACCACTGAAGCTTTTAAATCTAAAGATTGAATAGCATCATGAATATAAAATGTTAGAAAGATTTGCCACTGTGGGAATACAGTGAAAATTATCATGGGGAGAAATTAGAGATGAGGAGTTCAGAGATACACTCTATCTGCGATTATCAGAGCCCAAGTCAGGATGAATACATGAAAGATGGAACTGGGAAATAATATTTAGCAAATATGTTAAAAAAAATTGACAGATAGCATCATGAATATAAAATGTTAGAAAGATTTGCCACTGTGGGAATACAGTGAAAATTATCATGGGGAGAAATTAGAGATGAGGAGTTCAGAGATACACTCTATCTGCGATTATCAGAGCCCAAGTCAGGATGAATACATGAAAGATGGAACTGGGAAATAATATTTAGCAAATATGTTAAAAAAAATTGACAGAAATCAGTGAATTAATTGACTTAAAGAGATGAGAAGGGTAGATGATAACATAGTTATGTGTTCTCAGCCCAGAATTTAAGTTAACAGTTTAAGAAACTGTTAAGGGTCACTAACAAAAGTAAATTAATTACTAGACTGTAACATGGAAGCTATGACTATAAGCTAGGCTTTAATCACATAAATATTTCTTAATCACATCATTATTTCTTAATCAAAAATAAACAAATAATACTTGGAAAAATGTGTTACTGAATCTATTATTTTATTTTTATTATCTTAACATTTTACTATATTGAGAATATAAATATTTAAAATATTATATATATACATATTGTTATTCAGTTGCTAAGTCCTGTCCAACTCTTTGCCCCATGGACTGCAGCATGCTAGGCTTCCCTGTCCTTCACTATTTCCCACAGTTTGATCAAATTCAAGTCCATTGAGTTGGTGATGTCATCCAACCATCTTATCCTTTGTCACCCCCTTCTCCTGCTGACCTCAATCTTTCCCAGCATCAGGGTCTTTTCCAGTGAGTTGGGTCTTCACATATGAATATATAAAATATCATATATATATATACACATATGTGTATATGTGCACATATACACATATATATATATATGAAACTAAGGAAAAGAGCAAAAGTTTTTTGTTGTTGATGTTATTACATTAAGGCAAGAAATGGCCTGGATAGGTATATTTTGATGAAAGAAAAAAACTAGATGAATCTAATAAACAGCATGGTTCAAGAAATATTTCCTAAATTATCTTGCTGTCCTAAAAAGATAAATTAGAAAAAATATATAAATAATAACATTGCCACCTGCCTAGAATTTTCTTAAATATACATATATATTTGATAATAAAGATGTCAACTTCAATGTAGAATTATTAACAGATCACTTATGAATTATCAAATTGATCCTGACACAGAGTCAAAGTAAAACAGTCTATTTGTTGCTTTACAAGACAAGCCAACTCCAGACTAAAGGTAACACATCTTATTGTGACTCTACCAATTGACTTCATTTTTTAAATAGTGACCTCTTGCAGGGAGATTCATTTGAGACTAGAGAACAGATTATGTGAGGCAGTTAACTATAATAATTAATAACACACTAATATTCTAATAATTGAGTATTCCAGTTTCATAATATATATGATTTGATTGGATCTTGAGGATTAATGAGATACAATTAACTATGAAAAATAAAATTGAACACTGGCATATGTGAATTATAAGAGGGAAACAAAGGATCTGTGACATTAACAAATTACTGGGGAGAATTTTAATTTTCTCAGATCAAATAAATTGTTTTTAAATTAACAATGACAGAAGGTGAGACAAATGGCAGGAAATAAACATGATCACTTCCAAGTACCAAAGAGTAACAGGGACTAAAGAGGAACAAGGAAAGAGAAGGACACAATTCAGTGTTTTCATGAAAAACAAAAAGCAAAGAAGTTTGACTTTACCAAAATTAAATGAAATAATGAGAAGAAAAGCAAGAGTTTCTAATGGTTTCATTGAAATATTAATTGCATATTCTTACATCATCTTTAAAATGGATAAACAATAGCTCTCAGTTATAAAAGTATTTCCAAAGAGATAAATTAATATTCCTTTATAGCATTACTTGCAAGTTGGACTTATTTACATTTTTTGTGATTTGCTTATTTTTAATAAATTCACCTTTATTCAATAGTTTACAAAATTTCCTATGTGAAAGCATGGATGATGCTTACAGAAATGTAAAATACCTGTTAAGAATTCACACACTCTTGAGATGAATCATACAAGCAAACTAGAATAAAGTGAATGCATCATGATAAATCTTGGGCCTATGCATCTATAATAAATAAATCTACAGTGAGCAATATAGATGATTTAAAAGAATCTTAGAAAAAGTATTGTTATGGCTACACTTTATACAATTCACTGCATAAACAGATATATACAATCCAGGATGATCACTGAATATATGTAATCTCATGCAAGACAGATGAAATATTTCTAAATATCTTACTCAACTATTAAAGTACTTTTATATTCTAGATTGGCTTGGATGTTTATTACAGGGATATTGTTAAATATCTGAGTTGAGAGATTCAGTATTTATAAATGATTATAATAATTAGACAGTGGATAGAGTAGTTATGGGTATAACTGATACCTTCTTTAGAAAGAATTTGGGGCTTTGGGATACTTCTGGTGTATTCTTAGGGCAAGTGAGTTGCTTCTAATATCAGGAAGGTCAAGTGTCTTACAAGAAGTAAGTAGGAACACTGGAGAACCGTGAGGTCAAATGAAATTAGCAATGACAGAGTTCTCTCTCTCATAATAACCACACAATCTATTATGGTTTTGAACTGCTATACTGATTGAAAAGATGAAAAATTACCTAGTCTTTTCACTATTTATTAAAGTCATTTCATTTTCTTTCAAATTGCAAGATGGAAGTGAAAATATGCAGCAATGAAACTATGATAACATGATCAAGAGGAGAAGAACATTCTGTAGGAAACCAATCCTTCATCTTACTGGAAGAGGCACAGCACATAATTTTACAAAATTTTTAAGGAGCCATTCTGTATATAAATAAGCAGTTCCTCCAAATCATTTAGATTACAAGAATAGCAAAACAAGTTTGAAATTTTAAAATAATATATTGTAGGAGAGATGAAGGGGCTTTAAACATGCCCCTACTGTATGGCACAGCTTCCTGCCAGATAATGAATCTAAAGAAACCTCACAAATGAATCAATATGTGTGCTCTGTGTTTGGTTAGAAATGTCATTCAAAATCAATGATGAGATTTATGACCAAGATATATTTGAGGTTGTTTTACCACAATATTCTCTGACCTCACACATGATGGTTCCTTGACCTATATTACAAACATGGGAAATTAGAGATGAAAATTTAATGACTGTGCCACACATGTAGGGTGTCTTTTCAACACAGTGGCAGTGAACCTAGAGGTAACTCCAGGAAAAGAATGGATTTCTCTTCAAAAAAACAGCCCCCCAAAATACATAACCTCAGTGGGCATAATTCCTTATTAAACTACACATTACTTTGTCTAGTCCTCTAGGGTTTTTTCAGTAGTCATGTATGGATGTGAGAGTTGGACTCTGACGAAAGCTGAGCGCTGAAGAATTGATGCTTTTGAACTGTGGTGTTGGAGAAGACTCTTGAGAGTCCCTTGGACTGCAAGGAGATCCAACCAGTCCATTCTGAAGGAGATCAACCCTGGATCTCTTTGGAAGGAATAATGCTAAAGCTAAAACTCCAGCACTTTGGCCACCTCATGCGAAGAGTTGACTCATTGAAAAAGACTCTGATGCTTGGAAGGATTGGGGGCAGGAGAAGAAGGGGATGACAGAGGATGAGATGGCTGGATGGCATCACTGACTCAATGGACGTGAGTCTGGGTGAACTCCGGGACTTGGTGATGGACAGGGAGGCCTGGTGTGCTGCGATTCATGGGGTCGCAAAGAGTCGGACACGACTGAGCGACTGAACTGAACTGAACTGCTTCCTACATTCCTGATGCTAATCAGAAACATAAATTATAGTCAAAAGAACACAGATTGAGATCAGTGCACCATGCTTGAAAAAGAGAAGACCTCACATAAATTTTTTTCTCCAAATTATGACTTATTACAAGTATGAATATTATCTTGTTTTAAACGGAGAAACGATTTTATTTGAAAGCTTTGGTCTTTCATATTTCAGTAAGGAAAATATAAGCAATTTAGAAAAATCTTGGAAAAATTATTATCATTGCTACATTTTATAAAATTTGGTGCACAAACAGATATATGCAATCCAGGGAAATCTTTGAATATATACGACCTCAGAGAGAGAGAGACAAAACATTACTAAATAACCTATTCAACTCTCAAAGTACTTTTATATTTTAGAATGATTCAGATACTCAAACACATCAGAAATAGGTCAATATGCACTCACTCAATAAAAATTAATTTGTCTGTTTTCAGATTTATTTTCTTTAAGCACTTCTATATTAATCTCTTCATGTAAGGTCCACATTCTAACAAGTGTGGATAAAACATTTTAAAATTTCAGAACACTTTTATAATAGTTTGGCCACAACTGGGTGACAGAATCCTTCTTATTTTTAGAGTCTTGACGTTATGAAACTTTATGATGATGTTGTTGTTCAGTTGCTAAGTCGTGTCCAACTCTTGTAACCCCATGAACTGCAGCAAGCCGTGCTTTCCTGTCCTTTACTATCTACTGGAGTTTGCTCAAACTCATGTTCACTGACTTGGTAATGCCATGCAACCATCTTATCCTCTGTCACCCCCTTCTCTTTCTGCCCTTAATCTTTCCCAGTATCAGGGTTTCTTTTCCAAAACGTTGGCTCTATGCATCAGTTGGCCAAAGTATTGGAGCTTCAGCTTCAGCCTCAATATCAGTCCTTCCAATGACTCTTTAGGGTTGATTTCCTTTAGGATTGCCTTATTTTGTCTTTGATCCTTTAAAAAATTTTATCAGTGATACTATGAACTTCTTTGGGTCTGTTATAATCAAAAGGGCATTTCTGATTTTCTCCTGATTAGACTTTGGCTCAGTTTCTTTCAAGATCCTCAGTTTTCTAACATTTGAGTGTTTCCTAAAACTACAATCTCTTTTTCTTCTTATATTCTTATTTATTTCACTACTTATGCTCCATGGCTAATTTCATCTTTCCATTATTTGACTTCTTTTATATTCTTTTGAGTTCTAAGTCCATTATTGCAACAATCTATTAGCCTTTCAAAACAATGTTTTTCCAGTGTTCTCTCCTGATTGGTAAAACCACCAACCATATAGTTTCTCAATCCATAAATATGCACCTGTTTGTTATTTTCTTTCACTGAATTTCTACACCTAGTAGATTGGTAATCAGTTAGAAAAAAAAAATTTATTTACCACTGCTACAGAATTATTTTCTAACATCATAAATCATTAGAATCCCATTTCATTAAAAAAATGCTAAATCCTATGCCACTCTCAGGGAAGGCAATGGCACCCCACTCCAGTACTCTTGCCTGGAAAATCCCATGGACGGAGGAGCCTGGTGGGCTGCAGTCCATGGGGTCGCTAAGAGTCGGACACGACTGAGCGACTTCCCTTTCACTTTTCACTTTCATGCATTGGAGAAGGAAATGGCAACCCACTCCAGTGTTCTTGCCTGGAGAATCCCAGGGACGGGGGAGCCTGGTGGGCTGCTATCTATGGGGTTGCACAGAGTCGGACACAACTGAAGCGACTTAGCAGCAGCAGCAGCATGCCACTCTAGCTATTTAAATGATATTTGTTGGAAGATAACCTATTATTTTATCATAGAAATATAAATGAAGAGGAGACAGCATATATATGTATATATAGCAATTTATAATTTAGGAATTGAATGAAATTTAAGAAAGCACTTATGAATAGCAAAGGGAAGAAATCTTCTTTAAATTACTTCATCACATATGTAAAGCCCGTTGACTGTTGATACTCCACTTACTGGGAATTCTGTATTACTAAAGAGCATTGGACTCAATTGTTTTTACTCACTCTGTGATTTACATGTACATGTACATTTACACGTACATTAACTTGCATGTCTACTGATAGAATGGTGGTTTCAAAAATGTGAAGCAGTTTAGATATAATTATATCTAAATGGTAAGTAATACACCTTGTTCAGTCCTTTTGTTCTCAGGCTGATCTCTGGGGTCATTTATATAACTTCTTGTTCTGCCTCCCCGCCCCATTTTCCACTCTGGATAAAGTCAGATGGATTTTCTCCATAGAATACAAAAGTCCTTTGCAATAGAGTAGATTTTGCTTGCCCCTGCGTTCCACAGCACACAGGATATTTCCTTAACTGCCTTGGTAAGAACACTCTTGTGAATGAATAATAGTAAGTCAGTATGCTATAAGAGAAGAATGGTTATGAATAATTATTAAGAAGGATTAGAAAGACACACACAACCAGGTGTTCACAAAGGTCTATTTTTTTTTTAACCTCTGTTTGGCCTTCACCAAACCTTAGTCTCTGATAGCTCAGTTCGTAAAGAATCTGCCTGCAATGCAGGAGACCCCAGTTTGATTCCTGGGTTGGGAAGATCCCCTGGAGAAGGGATAGGGTAACCACTTCGGCATTTTGGGGCTTCCCTTGTGGCTCAGCTGGTAAAGAATCCACCTGCAATCCAGGAGACCTGGGTTCAATCCCCAGGTTGAAGTGGTCTCCAGATCCCTGGAGAAGGGAAAGGCTACCCACTTGAATATTCTGGCCTGAAGAATTCCATGGACTGTATACTCCATGGGGTCGCAAAGAGTCGGACACAACTGAATGACTTTCACATTAAACCTTAGTTAGGCTTTTCCACTCAACTACAATTTGCTGGACCCTGCTTCCCTCAAAGTCTGGGCAAGCATGAAAAAAAGCACAATGTGTACCCTTATCAGCTTATTCTAAGTGATTAACCACAGTGAGACACATTTTCCCTCAGGCCCCACTGGTCATTTTCCTTTGCTTACCCAACTTCACTTTAAATATTTCTGCTGAAGCATTGCCCATCCCTCTCTATATATAAAAACCAATCAACCAAACAAAAAACCTTTCCTGTTTGTTTCTGAGACACTTGCCAATTCTGATATAGCATTTCTCCCTATTGCAAAAGTCTCACTTTTAAATAAAGTCTCTCCTTATCTAGGACTTCTTAGTGTCTCAGACAGTAAGGAATCCACCTGTGATGCAGAAAACTTGGGTTTGATCCCTGGGATGGGAAGATTCCCTGAAGAAGCAAATGACAACCCACTCCTGTATTCCTGCCTGGAGAATTCCAGGAACATAGGAGCCTGGTGGGCTACTGTCCATGGTGTCAGAGTTGGACACAACTGAAAGACTAACACTTTTACTTTCAACTCTTTTCTAAGTCCAGATTTGCTTTTATTCAACAACATGAAGTTTTAAAAATGGAGTAGAAAGAATAGTATAAAATATATTTAAAATCCAAATGATTTTATAAAAAAAAAATCATAATTACCTCAAATTTTTAATGGGATAGTGAAGATTATTTCAAGTTAAAAACAGAGAGGTATTCAATTTTCATATTCAGAAGACTTAATAATATAAAGCTGTAATTTTTTTTGTGAAACTCCCAAAGATCTCAAAATTCTCTGTGCATATAAATATTCATATGCAAATTCTAAAATTTATATTGAAATATAAGAGGTCAAAAATGCCCAAGACAATCTTCAAATTGTAAAAAAAAATAGAAGGAAAAAACTGCATTAGTCAAAGTGTTGATAAAATAACCAATGAAATAGAAAATAGTGACCAGAAGCAAAGCAATCCATGTATGACACTAAATCTATCATGAAAGTTGATACGGCGTGGATATGAGGAACAGGGTCTGTTCGATGAATGATTGAACTTGTAATTTTTTTTGCATATTAAAAATATCATGACCATGTATCTAACATATATATTTACTTCTATTACTATGCTAATGTAAAAAGTAAAACAAAAAAACAATTTTTATGTAAAAAATATACAGGATTATATCCATGCATGAAGACTAGGAACATACATCTTTAGACAAATCACAAAATGCACAAAAGGAAAAATTAACAAATTTAACTATACTGAAATTAGAACTTCTGTTCAACTAAAGATAATGTTAAATTTAACCTTCAGTATTGACAAATATGTTTGGAGCACACAAAACGTACAAATAATTTACAACCAGAGTATTTGTCATATAAAAATAATCAATAGATAAAGCCTACAAATCAATTCTTAAAAGTTAGAAATCCTAGAAGAAATACATGAGAAGAAAAAAAATTTGATCAGTGTTCTACAAAAATGAAAGAAGATACCCAAAGAGACATTCAGTTCAGTTCAGTTGCTCAGTCGTGTCCGACTCTTTGCAACCCCATGAATCGCAGCACGCCAAGCCTCCCTGTTCATTACCATCTCTCGGAGTTCACTCAGACTCACGTCCATCGAGTCCGTGATGCCATCCAGCCATCTCATCCTCTGTCGTCCCCTTCTCCTCCTGTCCCCAGTCCCTCCCAGCATCAGAGTCTTTTCCAATGAGTCTCCTGTTCATTACCATCTCTCGGAGTTCACTCAGACTCACGTCCATCGAGTCCGTGATGCCATCCAGCCATCTCATCCTCTGTCGTCCCCTTCTCCTCCTGTCCCCAGTCCCTCCCAGCATCAGAGTCTTTTCCAATGAGTCAACTCTTCACATGAGGTGGCCAAAGTACTGGAGTTTCAGCTTTAGCAACATTCCTTCCAAAGAAATCCCAGGGTTGATCTCCTTCAGAATGGATTGGTTGGAAAGGTATTAATTTCATTAATAAACAGAAAAATATGAGGGGGATCAAGATGGCAGAATAAGAGAATATAGAGCTCACCTCCCGCAATAAACATATCAAAGATACATCTACATGTGGAATGATTGTCCTGGAAAACTAACTGGAAACTGGCAAAATTTCCATACAACCAAGGTTGCAAGAAAGACTGCCATGTATCTGGGTAGGATAGGGAAAAAAAGCAAAAGTTTAAGACCTGTGCTTTTGGGAGGGAATCTGAAGCAAAAAGAAGAGTGCATGGGATGGACACTCACCATAGAGAGTAAGCGGAGGAAGTGCACAAGTGCTGGCTTGCCAACAGACAGGACAGAGAGCTTTGCATTAGACGCTGTACTTCAACCGCATTCCCCAACCCAAGTCGGGCAAACATCTCGGCCCCACTCATTTCACGACACAGCGCGGTGTGGGATCTGGGACAGTCAAATCCTGGAAAAGACTAAATCTGGCAAAGCTGAGATGGTCAAGGTGTGTGGGGTGGTCTTGGTGGGGCAGGGGTGGCCACTACTGGTGGTAACGCGAATAGCACCACAGAGGCAGCCCCGACCTCAGCTCTCAGCAGAGCGGTCCTCCAGCTCCAGCAGCCACACTCCCACTTGAGCAAACACTTCAACTCTGCCCACTCTGTGCCACAACCTTGCACTGGATCTGGGATGATCATAACAGGGAAACGGAAAGCTCATGCTATTTGGGGCTATGTTTGAGCAGAGCCACAGACATGTTCACAGGCAGCACATCAGACGTCAGTGAGCACACAATCCTCACTTACTTCAGCACTCCCCTCATTTGGGACAAAGTGTGGAAGGAAAAGTTTCCACACTTAAAGGTAACAGAATCTGCTCAAGCCCAACACACAAGGATTACACTCTAGTAACTGGGAAAGACACCCTGTCCCCCTAAAGGGCAGGAATAGACATGGAAAAGATGGGAAGTTGAGTCTCACACTTTGTTCAGGCTCTAGCAGCTCCAGCACCAACTACGCTTCCTATCAAGGGGTTAGTGGCCAACACATCCTGAGAAAAGATGTGGCCGGCATCCACACCAAAGACACTGGGCACACACAGTCCACGTAGGGATGTTCCCACATACAAATGCCCTTCAAGATCATAAGAGATAACTGTTTCACCTAAATTCATAGAGATGGAAAGTAAAATGAAAAGGTAGAGAAAATACTCGCAAAATACCAAGAGAAAACCTGTGAAAAAAAATAAATTAATGATACAGAGATAATCTACCAGACTCTAAATTTTAAGAGTAGGGAATAAAAATGCTAACTGAAAAGAAAGATTATCAATACGAACAGAGATCATATAAGCAAGGAACTAGAAACTATAAAGATCACTGAATCAAAAATTGATAATTCCATTTCTGAGATAAGCAACAATCTAAATGCAATTAATAGTTGATAAAATGACACAGAAGAGTGCAGAAGTAATCTAGAAGAGAGAATAATGCAAATCATCCAAACAGAACCATAGACAGAAAAACTTCTTTGAAAAAAGGAAAGAAAGCAAAAAATTATATGTATAGGCTGCTATAAAACATGCCAATAAACATAATAGGGGGTTCCAGTAAGAGAAAGAAGAGGATAGAAAACATATTTGAAGACATCATGGCCGAACATTTCCCAAATGGAAAGAAGGAAATAGATATCTACATACAGGAAACACAGAGGGTCCCAAACAAGATGAATACAAAATAACACACACGAAGACATATAAAATTAAAATGGCAAAAGTTAAAGAGATTTATAAAGCCAGCAAGAGAAAAACAGAGTCATATACAAGGAAACCTCCATTAAGACTATCAGCTGATTTCTCTGCAGAAACTTTGAAGGCCAAAAGAGTGTTATGATATATTCAAAGTCCTAAAAGTGAAAAAGCTGCAATCCAGAATACTCTACACAGCAAAACTATCATTTATAATAGAAGGAGAAAGATTCTTTCAACAAGAAAAAAATAACAGAAATTATAAATATTTAATTTATCATTAAAGAAATGATGAAGGGTTGTTGCTAAACAGAAAATAAGCAAGAAGCTATAGGAAAGGAGAAAATATCAATAGCAAATGCAAATAGTAAGAATCAAAGATTACTTAAATAAGCTAGTACATAGATTAAATAACAACAAAAAGTTGTAAAAGCAAATATAACTGCAATAAACAGTAAGAGATAAGCATGAAGATGTAAAATATGACTTCAAAAACACAAAATGTGGAGGGAAAGAGTAAAAAATTATTTTTAGAATGCATTTGAAGTGAAATATTTATCTATATCTATATATAATTATGATTATACATATAATTATGGGTCAGTTCAGTTCAGCCACTTGTTGTGTCCAACACTTTGCAACCCCACGGACAGCAGTATGCCAGGCCTCCCTGTCCATCACCAGCTCCTGGAGCTGACTCAAACTCATGTGTATTGAGTCGGTGATTCATCCAACCATCTCATCCTCTATCGTCCCCTTCTCCTCCTGCCTTCAATCTTTCCCAGCATCAGGGGCTTTACAAATGAGTCAGCTCTTCGCATCAGGTGGCCAAGTATTAGAGTTTCAACTTCAACATCAGTCCTTCCAATGAATATTCAGGACTGAACTGATTTCCTTTAGGATGGACTGGTTGGATCTCCTTGTAGTCCAAGGGATTCTCAAGAGTCTTCTCCAACATCACAGTTCAAAAGTATCAATTCTTCGGTGCTCAGCTTTCTTCATAGTCCAATTCTCACATCCATACATGACCACTGGAAAAATCATATCCTTGACTAGACAGACCTTTGTTGGCAAAGTAATGTCTCTGCTTTTTAATATGCTGTCCAGGTTGGTCATAACTTTCCTTCCAAAGGGTAAGCGTCTTTTAATTTCATGGCTTCAGTCACCATCTGCAGTGATTTTGGAGCCCAAAAAATAAAGTCTGACACTGTTTCCACTGTTTCCCCATCTATTTCCCATGAAGTGATGGGACCGGATGCCATGATCTTCGTTTTGTAAATGTTGAGGTTTAGCCAACTTTTCCACTCTCTTTCACTTTCATCAGGAGGCTCTTTAGTTCTTCCTCACTTTCTGCCATAAGGGGTGCTGTCATCTGCATATCTGAGGTTATTGATATTTCTCCCAGCAATCTTGATCCCAGCTTGTGCTTCATCCAGTCCAGTGTTTCTCATGATGTACTCTGCATATAAGTTAAATAAGCAGGGTGACAATATACAGCCTTGACGTACTCCTTTCTCTATTTGGAACCGGTCTATTGTTCCAAGTCCAGTTCTATTACTTCCTGACCTGCTACAGATTTCTCGAGAATCAGGTCAGGGGGTCTGGAATTCCCATCTCTTTCAGAATCTTCCAGTGTTGTGATCCACATAGTCAAAGGCTGTGACATAGTCAATAAAGCAGAAACAGATGTTTTTCTGGAACTCTCTTGCTTTTTCTATGATCCAGAAGATGGTGATTTGATCGTTGGTCGACATAATTCCAATGGAGGCACAAATCAAAAACCTATGATAGATACAAAAAGAAAGGAACTACAAAAGAAAATCACCAAATCTCAACAGGGACAGGTAAAAAAGATGAAATTTATAAAGAATAACTTTGTACAAAACAACCTAAGAACAAGAAATAAGAATGTAAGAAGTATATACCAATGAATAATAACTTTAAATATCAATGAAATTAATCCTCTAATCAAAAGACATGCATGGCTAATTAGGTTAAAAACCAAGAACCCTCAATATGCTGCCTACCAGAGAATCACTTCAGGGCAAAAAATATACCAAAACTAAAAGTGGAGGAATAAAAAATATTTCATGCAAAATGAAAGGACAAAAAAGAGGGTAGCAATACTCACAACAGTTAGAACTGGACATGGAACAACAGACAGGCTTCAAATAGGAAAAGGAGTACGTCAAGGCTCTATATTGTCAGCCTACTTATTTAACTTATATGCAGAGTACATCGTGAGAAATGCTGGGCTGGATGCATCACAAGCTGGGATCAAGATTGCCAGGATAAATATCAATAACCTCAGACATGCAGATGACACCACCCTTATGGCAGAAAGTGAAGAGGAACTAAAGAGCCTCTTGATGAAAGTGAAAGAGAAGAGTGACAAAGTTGGCTTAAAACTCAACATTCAGAAAACGAAGATCATGGCATCCAATCCCATCACTTCATGAGAAATAGATGGGGAAAAAGTGGAAACAGTGTCAGACTTTATTTTTTGGGCTCCAAAATCACTGCAGATGGTGATTGCAGCCATGAAATTAAAAGACGCTTACTCCTTTGAAGGAAGGTTATGAAAAACCTACACAGCATATTAAAAAGCAGAGACATTACTTTGCCAACAAAGGTGTGTCTTGTCAAGGCAATGATTTTTACAGTGGTCATGTATAAAGCTGAGCACCGAAAAACTGATGCTTTTGAACTGTGATGTTGGAGAAGACTCTTGTGAGTCCCTTGGACTGCAAAGAGATCCAACCAGTCCATCCTAAAGGAGATCAGTCCTGAGTGTTCAGGGAAGGCCTGCTTTTGAAACTGAAACTGTAATATTTTGGCTACCTGATGTAAAGAGCTGACTCATTTGAAAAGACCCTGATGCTGAGAAAGATTGAGGGGAGGAGGAGAAGGGCAAGATAGAGGATGAGATGGGTGGATGGCATCACTAACTCAATGGACATGGGTTTGGGTGGACTCCGGGAGTTGGTGATGGACAGAGAGGCCTGGCATGCTGCAGTTCATGGGGTCGCAAAGAGTCGGACATGACTGAGTGACTTAACTGATCTGAACTGAATACTCATATCAAATAGATTGTTAAACAAGTCAATAACAAAAGATAGAGATGAGCATTATAATAATGATTAATGGGTTGATACAAGAAGATATTATATTTATTAACATATCATTGATTGGAGACATATCAATATGCTTTTAGAAAGTGATACAATTAACATCACAGTGTGAAGTTGTTAGAGCTCTAAATTGATCACAGTTTCATAATACAACTTATGATTGTTATCATTCACATTTTGCTCCATTAAGTTTCTGTTCCAACCTTCTGTATATTATAAACACAAGTTTATTGATGTAAAAATTTTTAAAAAGATGCATTATGAAATATCCTGTTTGTAAAAGAACCCCCTCCAAAGATCTACTTTGCCAACTATCAGATAAAATAAAAGAACATATTCTAGAGGAAATAATACCCACCGGATTAAAAAAAAAAATTCCACCACACTGGGAAGTATAGAGTCTGCTCTTTCAGAGGAAAGCACAGTGAAACAGTGTATTTGAAATAGATGTCTTTTTTTTCTTCTCCATAGAGGTGACTGCCATACCACCTATCACATTCTAATGAAATATTAGGATGCTTTAGTAAGACATGTACAAAATTTCAATTAAATGCATCTAGTTAACAATAATTTTAGAATATTTCCTCAGCTATAAAAAAATATAGGCAAAGATTTTTCACATAAATCACAGCAATATTTTCTTGGATCAGTCTCCCAAGGCCAGAAATATAAACCAAAAATAAACAAGTGGACCTAACTGAACTTAAAAGCTTTGGCACAGAAAAGGAAACCATCTACAAAATGAAAAGACTACCTACAGGATAGAAGAAAATATTTGCAAGTAATGCAACAGATAAGAGATTAATATTCAGTATAGATAAACAGCTCACACAACTCAATACCATAAAAACTGAGAATACAATGAAACAGGGACAAGAGATTTGAACAGTTTTTCAAAAAAGACATACAGATGGCTAAAAAGCACATGAAAGGATGTTCACTGTGGTTAATTATTAGTGAAAAAGAAATCAGTACCACAAAGAAATATCACCCCACACTTGTCTGTATGGCTATCATCAAAAAGCTTACAAATAAACAAATATTGGAGAAGATGTGGAGAATAGGTAACCATTTTTAAACTGTTGATGGAATATATTGGTTCAGTTCAGTTCAGTTAATTTCAGTCGCTCAGTCGTGTCCGACTCTTTGCAACCCCATGAATCGCACCACGCCAGGCCTCCCTGTTCATTACCATCTCTCGGAGTTCACTCAGACTCATGTCCATCGAGTCAGTGATGCCATCCAGCCATCTCATCCTCGGTCGTCCCCTTCTCCTCCCGCCCCCAATCCCTCCCAGCATCAAAGTCTTTTCCAATGAGTGAACCCTTCTCATGAGGTGGCCAAAGTACTGGAGTTTCAGCTTTAGCATCATTCCTT
>SJYT01007719.1:3700-18444 GCA_006410635.1 Cephalophus harveyi | reverse complement strand
GAAGGCTTTCTTATCTCTTCTTGCTATTCTTTGGAACTCTGCATTCAGGTGCTTATATCTTTCCTTTTCTCCTTTGCTTTTCACCTCTTTTCTTTTCACAGCTATTTGTAAGGCCTCCCCAGACAGCCATTTTGCTTTTTTGCATTTCTTTTCCATGGGGATGGTCTTGATCCCTGTCTCCCGTACAATGTCACAAACCTCATTCCATAGTTCATCAGGCACTCTATCTATCAGATCTAGGCCCTTAAATCTATTCCTCACTTCTACTGTATAATCATAAGGAATTTGATTTAGGTCATACCTGAATGGTCTAGTGGGTCAACCATTATACAAAACATTATTGAGGTTCCTTAAAAACTAAAAATAGAACCAACATATGATTCAGCAATCACACTCCTTGATATATATCTGGAAAAATGAAAACAGTAGTTTTAAAAATCACATGTACCCCTAATATGCACCCCCATGTAGACAGCAGCATTACTTACAATAGCTAAGACACAGAAACTACCCAAGTGACCATCAATTAGCCTAAGAATGTATGTACGTACACACACACACATACATACAATGAAATGTTACTCAGGTATTTTAAAAAAGAATGAAATATTGCTATTTGGAGCAACATAAATGGACCTAGAGAATACTATGCTTTTTGGAGTAAATCAGAAAGTAGAGAAAGACACTATATGATATCATTAATAGTTGGAATCTCAATAATAATACAAATGCATTTAATCAAACAGAAACAGACTCACAAATGTTCAAAACAAACTTGTGGCTACCAATGACAAGAGGGGAGGGGAAGGGGCAAATTAGGTATATGTGATTAACAGATATAAACTGCTACATATAAAATAGATAAGCAACAAGGATTTACTGTATAGCACAGGGAACTATACACGCTAGCTTGAGTAAACCTGTAATGGAATAAGATCTGCAAAAACACTGATCTACTCTGCTGTACACCTAAAATTAATACAACACTGTGAATCAACTATTCTTCAATAAAAAAAGAAAAAAAGAACACAATGGAATCAGCCAGCATAGAAATGTAAAACTCTATAGTAAGTATAGTAAGGAGAACAAGAGAACAGAAAACTAAGGAGCGCTAACAGAAGACTTCCCCGAGTCTGCATCTCCATCTGCAAAATGGGAGTGATTATTGTAAAATCCTGAATTTAAGTGTAAAATGTCACCTGTGAAAATAAAAAGAAGGGAATTTCTGATGAGAAACAGGGGTTTTAGCTGACTGTGTGTATGGCTACTGAGTTGCATCAACCGTATTCGACTTTTTGCAACCCTATGGAGATCTAACCAGTCCATTCTAAAGGAGTTCAGTTCTGGGTGTTCACTGGAAGGACTGATGTTGAAGCTGAAACTCCAATACTTTGACCACCTGATGCGAAGAGCTGACTCATTTGAAAATATCCTGATGCTGGGAAAGATTGAGGGCAGGAGGAGAAGGGGATGACAGAGGATGAGATTGTTGGATGGCATTACCAACTCAATGGACATGGGTTTGGGTGGACTCGGGGAGTTGGTGATGGACAGGGAGGCCTGGCGTGCTGCAGTTCATGGGGTCGCAAAGAGTTGGACATGACTGAGCATCTGAACTGAATGGATGGATTGTAGACTTTCAGGCTCCTCTGTCAGTGGGATTTTCCAGGCAAGAATAGGAGAGTGGGTTGTCATGCCCTCCTCCAGGGAATCTTCCCAACCAGGAATCAAACCCATGTCTCTCGCATCTTTTGCATTGGAGGCAGATTCTGTACCCACTGAGCCACCTAAGAAACCCTTTAGCTGACTACAAGATCAATATGGCCCATAGTGTGATATATACAATTGTTAAAAAAAAAAATAGTTTCCAGCTGTGTGAATAGAAGTAAAACTGTTTGCAATAAGGCAAAACAAAAATAAATACATAAATAAATTAAAACCACAACTGATACCATTGGACCTTTGATGGGAATATCTTTATTATTCATGAACCCTTTGGATCATATCTGAGTTTATGATAAATCAGTGGAATTTTAAGAAAATAAAAATAAAAAGCAATTAAAAAACAATAACAAATTTTGTTTATGAAGGGAAAAGAACTCATATAAAGCTTGTGAGAGAGTGGCTTGGTCAATTACCTTCAATAATAATTTGAATCTATGTACAAAATAAGTGTTAAATAATGGAAAACAACAACAACCACCACCCTTTGGTCTTTGTTCTGAGTTCCTGATGTAGCTTCTAAAATCCTGGACCTTTCCCAGTTGGTGGGAATGTCTTTATTATTCATGAGCCCCTTTAACCATATCTGAGTTTATGATAATCAACCAATTTAAGATGGGGCTTGTAACCAGAAAGACTGACCATATGGCTAGAGGTTTGGTGCTTTGAGCCAGCTCCTTTCAGGAAGGGGAGGAGGGGGGGGGCTCAGTTTCAGTCATGTGGCCAATGATTTAATCAATGATGCCTATATAATAAAACTGACAAAATAAAAACTCTGAACACTGAGGTTTAGTGGAATTTCCTGCCTGGTAGCCACATCAGTGTGCTGAGAGGGTGAGGCAATCCGATTCTATGGGGAGAAGGCACAGAAGCTCTACCTTTAGGAAACTCCTATTCCTTGTCCTGCATGTCCTTTCATTTGATCCCAATTTGTATCCATTACTATAAAACTACAACTGTAATATAGAAATTTCCTGAGTTCTTTGAGCTGTATCAGTGTATTTTCAAACTTGATTGAGATTGTGCAAACATTTCTGGACTTCTAGCCAGTTTGTCAGAAATATGGGAGGCTTTGGGAACTCACCCTTATTGAGCTCCATGCCATTAACAAACAGGGTATACAATAACTTGCAGATTGTTAGAATCAAAACTTCATTCCCATGCAGCAGGCATATACCATGATCTTGCAATTATACTCCTAAGTGTATTCCCTAGAGAAATTAATCCATGCATGCACCAGAAGACATGTATTGTTAGCAGCATTATTCATAAAGTAAAAATCTGCATAAGCTAAAAACCCAACTGCCTATTGGCAGTACAAACTATAAGATGCTTTATATTCATAAAGAAACACAGGCAATGAAAATTAATGAACTACCACCACATACAAAAACATGGTTGAGTCTTAAAAGCACAAATTTTGAGTGATAGAAGCTTATCACAAAAGAATACATGTCATATTGTAATTCATTTTATATGCAATACACACACAGTCTGTAGAAAAGAGAAAGCTTAATTAAAGCTGGGAGGCCAGAAAGTGGAGTTCTCACACCCTATGGCCATAGCAGAGCACGATAACAGGAAGAAAGACTTTTCTTTCCAGGCAAAGACTCAGTCAATGAAAATCCATGGACTCTTTCTTTACCATAGCCCTTTCAATTCCTTTCCCCTCTATGAAAGAGTTCTCCCTTCCTTTCCATGTGGGACTTGAACATGACTCACCATGGTTGCAGAACCCAAATTGCAATTCTCTGCCGATTCCAAAGAAATCTATCTTTGCTGGAAACATATCCGACAGTCTGTTTTAGGACAACACTTTGGTGGCCCATATGGGGACCAGAGAAGACTCAAGGCTCTAGGTGTGGTGAACAAACAGGTAGAATATCTACAAATTGAACCCATTGAGCTCACTGATTTTTCTTGCTAACTCTGAAGTTTGACGGTGTGTCTCTTTCTTGGATCTGAGCGTATGTCCTTTTAGCATTTGAATCTCCCTAGGCTTTATTCAGGGACTGTTTTAAGGTTTTGTTCCTTCCGTATGTGAGTGCTTGTTAGGGACTTAGATCTGATTTCAAGATTATCCTATTTCAACTGAAACTGGCTGAGAAGCTGCTGACTGATTCCTTTAGGAATAGGGGCTAATTTATGGAAACTATGCCAGGTTTTTGGTCACTGGCCCATTCCTTTGGAGTAGGGGCTATTTTCCAGAAAGTGGCTGAAAAGCCTGTGACCTGGCTCCTCTGAGACCAAGCTGCATCCTTAGAACTGGGTGGTATTAGCTTGCAAGCAGTTTAAACTGAGCTGTATGAGTTGTAAGCTGTTTAAGCTATTCTTTTACTCTATAGTAATAAACCTCTAAGAAATAGGATCCCAGTTATTTAAATACTTTTAGGGCACCCTAACTTCAGGGACTTTAGTCTACAATAATTCTTCCTCATATGCATTTCTAACTTAAATGAAATGACCTGACCAAAGGCAATTTTGAATACCAGTGACTATTATGGGGGTTTTTTAAACACCCAAACTTAATTTCCTGAAAATTGAATTGGACCAAAATAGCTCAAAATTTTCCAGTAATGAGTGGAATGCTTATTTTTATTGGTATTTTGAGGTTTCCAATATTATCAGAAGTCTAAAATTGCCTCTACACAAAATAATATTTTAAGATTAACTGAGGCAAACAAATGATTAAAGAAAGATAAAATGGCTCCCAAAGCCTCAGCTTCCTTCTATTTGTTCTGTCTCAGGCTCTGCCTCTGTTACCATCTGTCCCTCTTCTTTAGATCCTCGTGACCAGACTCCTCCTCCAACACCATTTTCCTCCTCCCCTTCTACACTGCGTATGCCTCCTCTATGTGCTCAATTACCTCATACTAAGTCTACAGCCAAATTTTCCCTGTTCTCTGAAACTGACCCCACTACCTTTTCATTTGAACTTACCAGAGCCGGTCTCCTTCAAATTAAGTCTTCTGAGGATCCAGAGGCTAAACTCTTAATTTCTTATATTGTCTGGACTAAAGCTGAACTGTGAACCACAGTCAAAGATTTTCCAAAAGTAGTTGAAGGTCCTCAAAGACTTGAAGAGGAATTTAATAAAGTCATTCAAACTTATCAACCTGGTTTCTCTTGACTTATATCAGCTATTTCATATGCTTGTTCGTGAAGTTTAGGCTCAGCATTGGATGAAAATCACAAATTGGGAAAATCCTGAAAGGTCTCTAGTATTACACTAGGAGACTAACCTGGTATCTTAACTACATGATGAAGCTTGGACAATCACTAGGTAATTCATTGATTAATTTCCAGGACTTTTCCAAAGCCTGTTGTTTGGAACAAAGTCTAGGTTTAGGTTTGCGCACAAAAAAATGTGATGAACCTATACATAATTACTACAATTGATTTCAGATCAGTTTTAAAGAAAATTCTGGTTTATCTCCAGATGATGATTCAACCAAGGTAGCTCTTACCTCTATGTTTATTAATGGGTTGAACTGGGACTTTTCCTTTCTAGTAAAAAGGAGCAGGATGGAATGGGACATTATGTTCATTCCAGATTTAGTTAATCTGGCAAATCAGCTCTCTCACACTTTAGATAAGTGACCCCAAAGGAAGACTAACACAACTCCAGCAATTGAAGCCTCCTAAACAAAATCAAAGCTCTCTGAGTTTCTGCTTTTAGTGCAAAGATTCAGGACATAGTAAAATAATTTATGCAGAGGAGTTTCTCTTACCCATGAGAGTATATATTTGCTGGAGAAATATCTAGCAGCCTATTCATTCTTATGTCAACAAGTCAAAAGCAATCCATATTGATTCATAAAACATCTATAGGTTTTTAAAATATATATTAAAATAAGGTAGTGGTTACCACAGATTTCAGGAATATTGATTATCTTTAGAGAGAAACGCTGTTACCAGGTTGGGGCAATTGTAGAAATAAAGTTGCCTACAAATGTTCCAGCTATTGTCTGAAGTGGTGATTGCATGCATGTGTGCATGCTAAGTCACTTCAATCATGTCCAGCTTTTTTTGACCCCCATGGACTGTAGCCCACCAGCTCCTCTGTTCATGGGATTCTCTAGACATGAGTACTAGAGTGTGTGTCATTCTCTCTCCAGGGAATCTTCCCAACCCAGGGATGGAACCCACATCTCTTATGTCTCCTGCATTGGCAGGGGGTTCTTTACCACTAGCACCACCTACATGAGTGTTCTGTGAAACAATTCTGCTGTTTCTTCTATGAACATTTATATATGTAGGTTACACTGCACTAAACAAACAAACAAACAAACAAAAAAAACCAGAAGGATTTCACAGAAATGAAAACTTGTGACAAAGTTTTATCAACTTCCTTTGATTTGCTTTGGTCAATATTGACAATGAATGCATTGTGTTTATTACATAAATGTTTGCTTCTAAACCCATTGAAGCCAGTTATTATTGAAGGGAGATTTTGTTTCATGATGCTACTTTCATGATATACTTGATAAGGACATTAGTATTTCATTAGCAAAGCTGAATGGAGCTCTGGGCACGCCTCTGACAAAATGTAAATAAAACAATAGAGTCAAGGGAATCCAAATAAATAAGATTTTAGAAATGCATTTTTTCTATTTTCAAAAGGTTGTGTGATCTTGTCACTTAAGCCAGGGTCCAGTAAATTAATTAATTTTATGGAAATCAAACTTGAAACTTCCCAGCTAAGGCACAGTGTTGTAAAAGTCTATGACATTTGAAATCAGAGCAAATCAATGTTTTGCCAAATACAATCAAATAATAAAGAAAAAATGTAAGCATTATTTTGAGTCAGAAATATATGAATGCTCATTCTTTAATACTTATTAAAATGCTTGAATGAACTCTCTGAAACATTCTAGTCAGTAAGTTTTGAGGTTCACTTGTTTTCATTCATCCCAACCTCTCCAAAACTTACTTCAAAAATGCACTATATTTTTCATAATATGACAATAATATATAATGACAGAAATGTTTATTGTTTTCATCTAGTTTATAATCCTGTTCTTCAAACTGTTGTGAAATAAATGCATCAAAACATTTTTTCTTTTTAGCATTTTTGAAAATGTTAGTGAGTCATAGTCTAGAACAGTTTTTCAAAGGTCTGCTTGTTACAGAGCCCCTGTTTGAGTTCCCTGAATCATGTAACAACATAGAGGGGAAGGAGATGGGAAAAAGGATCAAGAAGAAGGGGACATTTGTATACCTATGGTTGATTTATGTTTATATTTGACAGAAAGGGACAAAATTCTGTAAAGCAATTATCCTTCAATTAAAAAAATAATTTTTTTAATGTACTTGTTCACAAATTTTATTTGTAAATAAGATTTCTAATTCAGTAGATTTGTAGAGTGGTCCAAGAAGAACTAAAAAGCCTCTTGATGAAAAGTGAAAGAGGAGAGTGAAAAAGTTGGCTTAAAACTCAACATTCACAAAACAAAGATCATGGCATCTGGTCCCATCACTTCATGGCACATAGGTGGGGAAACAATGGAAACAGTGACTGACTTTATTTTGGGGGGGCTCCAAAATCACTGCATATGGTGACTACAGCTATGAAATTAAATGATGCTTGCTCCTTGGAAGAAAAGCTATGACCAACCCAAACAGCATATGAAAAAGCAGAGACATTACTTTGCCAGCAAGGGTCCATCTAGTCAAAGCTGTGGTTTTTCCAGTAGTCATGTACGGATGTGAGAGTTGGACTATAAAGAAAGTTGAACACTGAAGAACTGATGCTTTTGAACTGTGGTGTTGGAGAAGACTCTTGAGAGTCCCTTGGACTGCAAGGAGATCCAACCACTCAATCCTCAAGGAAATCAGTCCTGAATATTCACTGGAAGGACTGATGCTGGAGCTGAAACTCCAATACTTTGGCCACCTGATGCAAAGAACTGACTCCCATTCCAAAGTTGCTCATTGGAAAACACTCTGATGCTAGGAAAGATTGAAGGCAGGAGGAGAAAGGAATGACAAAGGATGAGATGGTTGAATGGGATCACTGACTTGGTGGGCATGAGTTTGAGTCAGCTCTGGGAGTTGGTGATGGACAGGGAAGCCTGGCATGGTGCAGTCTATGGGGTCGCAAAAATTCAGACACGACTGAGCGACTGAAGTGAACTGAACCAAGTACCTGTGTTTTTGGAAAGGTCTATGAAAAAATTTCATATTCAGTGCAGTTTGGGAATAAATAAACTTTACAGAAATTTCTATTATCATAGTTCCTTCCATCCATAGATTTTTGAGACTATTTCCTGGATGAAATAGTTCGATTTGTATTATACATAATTTCCTCTTGCTTCCTAATTTTTAGGATCACTGTAACTTTTATAGAATATGGAAATTAGGATATGCAGTTTTCTTTTTTATTCAAGGGTAATGATTAATACAAGTTATATCTCTCCTTTTCCATACTCTACTTCTTTGGAACCAATTGAAAGCTATGGCTTGGCTTCCTAAGAGATTTCTACATTTTTATTAAAACATTAATTATCATTTGAATGTAAGCATTCCCAATGGATTTTTAAGTCGATCTTCTGAACAATTTAAATCAGTTACCCCACACATTATACACAAGCAATGAGGATAATTTTTTTACATTCATGAGCCTCAGTTTCAATACCACTGTCTAAGAAAGGGTGCTGTGTGCTGTGCTTAGTTGCTCAGTCATGTCTGACTCTTTGCGAACCCATGGACTGTAGCCCACAGGCTCCTCTGTCCATGGGCTTCTCCAGGCAAGAATACTGGTGTGGGTTGCCATTTCCTCCTCCAGGGGATCTTCCCCACCCAGGGATTGAATCCAGGTCTCCCACATTGCAGGTGGATTCTTTACCATCTGAGCCACCATGGAAGCCCAAGGCTTTAAGAAATGAGATATTTGGGACATAACATGCCTATCCCAGTACATTGGTTTGCCTGACAATAAAGTTAACCCCATTCCTCAACCTTTCTGTTTTCAATAGGGTTAGAATAATAGAGTCCTTTGTAGTCATGTATTGACAGAGTTGGCAAAGCACAAATTTCAAGTCAAATAGGCCCACATTCAAATTTACAAGTACACTTGCACTCTCTGAGCCTCATTTTTCTCATCCTTAAATAGGAATAATTGTGCCTTTTGTGTGGAAAGTATTGACCACAGGAAGAATCTATTGTAAAAGAGCAAGGGAAAAGGCATCAAGAGTAGACAGAAGAAAAAGAGAAGGTTAACTTAATAAATTTAGGAGCGACTGGAGGACATTAAGGGAAGAGAAGCAAAATTGATTTTTTGAAAAGATAATATTTTTTGAAAAGCCCCAAAACCCAGGAAAAACCATGTAATGGTTCTTATTCCCTTAACCAAAGTAATAAGGAAAGCCAAGAACATAGTAGGGATCTAACTAGTAGATGCTAAGACTACTGTCAAAACAGCCCTGTAAATTCTTAATTTCAGGTGCCCATGGTATATCTGTCTTATAATAAGAACTTATATTTACACAAAAATATTTAAATACAGTAAACAGTTTTAAGATTGGAGGGGTAACAAATGTCTGTCTAGCACCATCCTGGGAGCTACCTGGGAAGGTTAATGTCTGGTCTACAATGAGAACTGTTTATATTGTTAATACCTAATATTCATTGAACACTTATTATATGGCAGTTGCAGTTCTAAGTAATTTACACATGTGAACTTATTTAATTCTCATAAAATCCTTATGAGATTATTGCAAGCATAATCATAATTTCTTTTTGCATTTGAGGAATCTGAGATAAAGAGAGCTTAAGTAAATTGTTCAAGGTCATGCAGCCTTCTTGCAGATACACATAAGTAATATTAGCAATTACAGGATATGAAAGAAATCTTTTTGCACTGTAAATTTTCCTATAATGTCTTAATCATTTTTTGTTTGATTCCCTAGAAAAAAATAAAATTGCCAAAGATTACCTCTGTATGAAACTGGAGCTATCATTTACAAAAAATATTATCTTTGAATATACTTAATTTTAAGAGTTACATGCAAAGATAAATTCCTCATGCATTGACAGAAAATAGGTTTTTCAATCCACTTAATAACATAAATTGGCAGAAAAAATTTAAAATAAATAGTATCATTTTACCATATAAATAAACTAGAGTTTTGCAATTAATATTTTTCTCCAGGTAGAAGACACTTTGAGTTTTTTGACCCTAACTCTTTTGAAGTATCTGACTTTTTCTCTCCCCTTTACTTTCCTTCTTTTATCACCTTAACTTCACAGACAAAGCTACGATAGGGATCATGGTAAACATTTTGATACAACTCTCAGAGAAGACCCCAAACCTTAAGATGAATAGATACCCTTTTCCTTTTCCCATTTAGCTGAGATTAAGATTTTCAACTTGCTAAAAATGGGTAAAAGGTGAACTAATTTACAGAGCTTTCTATTTATAGTTTTGATGTATCAGCACATTACAGAATACCCCTCCACAGATATATAGACACCCTGCAGATGGGGTTCCATCTGTTCAGCCTGATTTTGCTACATGCTTAAGAACAAAGCCCAATCTTCAACCTTTTAAATTGCTGCTGCCTTAAACACCCACTACATTTCCACATAATACAGTCTGAATGCTTTCCTGCCTTGACTATTGTTTTATTTTTCCTGCAAAATAGTTGTTTTGCTGGAAACTTTACCTCCATAGACAGTGTGTTGCTTTAGGCAGGTATTGCCAGTTACATGTTTTATATGAATTTTAAATGTAAATTTATTCATTAAAATGCTTCTTGTTTGCACTAAAATTTAAAAAATAGTATGCTTTGAATCGACACAATGAATGCATAAATGCTGTCTTAATAATTCTTTTGTCAGTTTAATTAAAACTATTTTTTTTCTACTGGTGTCTTTCAGTACTGAGTAAATGGACAAGGCATTGCATTAAAACTGCAAAGGCAAAAGAGTAGCTTAAATCTCCAGGACACCTCAGCTTAAACATATATCAGGCACACCGCATTGCCCTCTACTGTCCTGAGACACAGAAGCTAGGGTCAGGATGAATAATTTCTTGCCTCCCTCTGCAATCTCTTCCATCTTCTTTTCTAAGTGACTTAAAATGACAAATACAAAACAGAAATGACAGATGAAAATACGAAGTTTCTGCTAGCTGTTCCTCTACCTGAAGACCTAGAATTTGGGCAGTAGGTGGGGAATTTCTATCTTCAGAAATGAAGGCATCTAATTGCCTACATCCCTCATCAGTAGTAAATTTATAGCAGTACAGAACTTTTTTGTGCAGTAAAATGTCATATTTACTAGAGATGAGTTTTAGAACATATATGAATAGGCAACAGTTTTATATAGAATAAATAGTGTTGTGTTTCTAGATCAATGGTTTCTTGTTTTATAATTAATAATGCTACAGATCCACTTCTTCTCATCTGAGAAGAAGTACTCTTTACCTGAACAGAGGAGAATTGTAATTTCATTCAAAGCTTCACTCCTTCTTTCTGCCTCATTCTCTTTTAAGCTAGACTGCTTCTCCTAAGAGTTCATAAAGTGATTCCTTTGTGTCCCCTTACTCCACCCATGAATAAACAAAAACAGCTTTTCTGATAATCCTAACTGTGCAAAGACTATCACTTCCCATCACACATATACATACACATAATCTCTTTGAACTTTTTGAGCTACCACCTGGCAGTAATTTCAGTGTGATTAAATTCCCTACGTTTTTCTCCGGCCAAGTATACTTAGCAATGCAGTAGGAGCTTAAGGAGTTTTGGCTTAAAACTCAACATTTAGAAAACAAAGATCATGGGATCCGGTCTCATCACTTCATGCCAACTAGATGGGGGAAAAGTGGAAACAGTGAGAGACTTTATTTTTGGGGGCTCCAAAATCATTGCAGTTGGTGATTGTAGCCATGAAATTAAAAGACACTTACTGCTTGGAAGAAAAGCTATGACCAACCTAGGCAGCATATTAAAAAGCAGAGATATGACTTTGCCAACAAAGATCCACTTAGTCAAAGCTATGGTTTTTCCAGTAGTCATGTATAGATGTGAGAGTTGGACCATAAAGAAAGCTGAATGGAAAAGAAATGATGTTTTTGAACTGTGGTGTTGGAGAAGACTCTTGAGAGTCCCTTGGACTCCAAGGAGATGCAACCAGTCTATCCTCAAGGAAATCAGTCCTGAATATTCAGAGGGACAGATGCTGAAGCTGAAAGTCCAATACTTTGGCCACCTGATGTGAAGAAATGACTCATTAGAAAACACCCTGATGATGGGAAAAATTGAAGGCAGGAGGAGAATGGGACAACAAGGATGAGATGTTTGGATGGCATCACTGACTCGGTGGACATGAGTTTGAGTCAGCTCTGGGAGTTGGTATGGACAGGGGAGCCTGGCGTGCTGCAGTCCATGGCATTGCAAAGATTCGAACATGACTGAGCAACTGAACTGAACTGAGGAACTTAAGGGCTGCAGTCAGGGAAGATGTGATTCTAAGTGAGATATCTGAAATTCTGTGAGAGGTGGAACCACCTGCCAAGAAGCTGTTAAGAACCAGTGATCTTCTAGTGGTGGACTTCAGTTCTCAAACCTTCTGAGGGGATCTAGTCATTGTGCTAGGCATGTACAATCGAAAAGCAGGCCACTTCACAATTTGTACCAAACAGTACAGGGCAATGGAAACAATCAAGTCTGAAACCACAGGATCCTGTTTTGAATACTGGTTTGCCAAGTATTTGCTCTGTGTTCATAGCTTTCTTCTTATACGTGTAAATCCCATTTTTGCTCACATGAAACTGGCTTTCCCTAACATCTGCTACACACTTCCTATTGAACTGCCACCTTTATTTTTAGTTCTAGAACTCTTATTCTCAGTGGGTTTAGCATACTTTTAGTATATGAACAAATACACGAGATTTTAAACAAATACAAAATTATGATCTTGCCACATGTAGTGAATGCTTACAGTCTTTTCTCTCCCATATTTTTTTCCCTTTTCTTTCTATGGTTGGTTCTCACATTCAGGGTTCCAATTTTGGAGGGTTTTTTTTTTTTTTTTGAGTCAGCCTATAAGGTAAACACTTTACATTTTCTAAAAAAATTCCATGAACAAGTTTGTGATATCTTAATTTCTGATGTGTAGTGATACTATTTCTAAAGTCTCTCTTATGTTTTGCTGATATATGCTATTCTAATATGATCCATTTTGAAAAAACTCACAGTTTAATGAGGGATAACAAATACCATTCAATATCAAACATTTCATCTCGTTTAACACTGAAATGTTTATTTTATTGTTTTATAGTAATAGAGGTCATAAAGAGACACAACAAAAGTGACTTAGCACAAAAACACACAAGTATATTTTTATGATTATATATAATTGCATCAAAAAAAGAAAATCACTGGTAAAAATTAAGAGACTAAAGGAATTATTGTGCAAAGCTAATGGGCCTACAAAGTGAAAATGAATGTTGCTCAGTTGTGTCTGACTCTTTGCAAACCCATGGACTGTATATTCTCCAGGCCAGACTGCTGGAGTGGATAGCCATTCCCTTCTCCAGGAGATCTTTCCAACCCTGGGATCGGACCCAGGTCTCCCACATTGCAGGCAGATTCTTTACCAGCTGAGCCACCAGGGAAGCCCAAAAATACTGGAGTGGGTAGCCTATTCCTTCTCCAGGGGATCTTCTGGACCCTGGAATTGAACAAGGGTCTCCTTCATTGTAGGCAGATTCTTTACCAGCTGAGGGCCTACAAAGGTCTTTGACAGACCAAATAGACACTGACATATAAGGATGCTTCTGCTTCTGCTTTCAAAGTAATAAGTTGAAATGGAATTCCTCTTATACCATAGTAAGAACAAAGCAGATAACATCTAAAATTACAGACTTACTTAAATCTATAAAAGCTCCAAGAATATAAGTAAACTCTAATGAATTAAAAATCCAAAAATGATCATTTTCCAGGAGAAAAGAGATCCACTGCTGCTTTGTCCTCTGCAAAACAGTGGGAAAAAAAGGAAGCTGCCATCATTAGGAATTAGGAGAAACTAGCTGAATGTTTTACAATTGTTTAAAGTTGAGAGTAGACTGGCCTGAATGTTTAGATTCTAGAAGAGTCTGAAGCTCAGAAGAATTTGTGCTCACCCATCACCAGTTTCCCACAAGCCTTCATCAAGGGCTCACTCTGAAAACAGGGGTTCAGCAAGGTGAACAGCAAAGGCACATCTGAACATTCCAGGTCCTGAAATAGTAGGGAGAGCTCACCTATGCCCAGGAGAGAAACCTATCATATATATAATTTATATGAATCAATCTACCTACCTACCTGTGTGTGTGTGTGTGTCTGTGCATGTGTATATGTGTAGAAAATGAGAAAGCAAAATTGATTCTAATCACAGGGAATCCAATCATCTACCACAACGTCCTAAGGGAGTTAACAAAAAGTGTTTTAATTCTAGTAGTATTAGTTAGTAGTAGCAGTGCTCTAGTAGTAGTATTAGCAAGAAAGTAAGCAGCAAGTTATAAAGTCAATACCTAAAGTCAAGGGCATTTCTGTATCTTGGTAACAAACAAATGAAGAATGGAATTTATAAAATACCAGTTATGTACGTTATATCATATATTCATTAGTTTCAAGGCCTTTAGAAGAAGACTGACTTTCTGGAGAGAGGGATTTCAGCCATCAGATGGCCTTTGGTTTCCAGCTGCAATAGCAACTCTTTCCTGAGTCTCCAGCCTGCCAGCCTACCTTGTGGATTTTGGACTTTCCAGCCTTCAAAATCATATGAGAAAGTTACTTAATATTTATTTTTAGATTTATCTCACATCCTCCTGTTTCTCTAGAGAATAGTGACTACTCGAGCCACCTATGCCTACTCTCATTTAGCAAATCTATAAGATGTAAAATTCCTTTCAATGTATTTCATAAAGAAATGCTATTCAGGGGGCGGTCCTAAGATGGCGGAGGAATAGGACGGGGAGACCACTTTCTCCCCCACAAATTCATCAAAAAAACATTTAAACACTGAGTAAATCC
>SJYT01007716.1:12213-23928 GCA_006410635.1 Cephalophus harveyi | reverse complement strand
GCATAGTTCTGCTTCTTTTCAATAAATTCATGAAAGATGAATGATTATAGTGTTGCAAATTATATCCTTCTTAATATTAAGATTAAGTTAAGAAACACTCTATTCTGTTAAACATATTGGCTTGCAAAGACAGAAATGTGTGAATTTTAGTCCCAGCTTTGCAATTAGTTTCTTGTTTTTGACAATCAGAAGAATACTCTATAGATAATCACACTGGTTCACTTCATATTTCACTATAATTTAACCTGGTGAGATAGAATAATAAGCATTCCAGATGCAATAGTAAGATACATAAAGGCAAGAGGGTGGAGAAACAAGGAAATAAAAAAATAACATGAAAGGGGTTAGAAGCAAAGAGTATATATAGTAAAAAAGTCTAGTGTATGTTAACATTGAGGCTGAGGCAATATCTGGCTACATGCTTCAGGCAACTGGCCACGGGACAAACTATGTATTCTAATATGTAACAATCGCACCAGTTAACTATGTGTATCAGTGGTAAACCTTACTTAATGAACCAAACATCATTTGGGCACCACTGCTAAGAGAAAATTCTGATATCTCAATGTCCCACTAATGCTTGCAAATGCTATTGTTTGACAGAAGAAGATAAAAGTAAAATAATTCACTCACTGGATTAGCTTTCTTGCACCATTATGTCAAATTCAAAGTGGAAGGAGGTCCCAGCACATTTTCCATCTAATTTTATGATACATTGCACAAGAAGAGCCATAGAGATAGCTCTATATTCTTCCATTCAGTACATTTCTGAATGAACCCAACAAGAGCAAATTTTGCTGGCTTTTAGACTGTGAATAAGCACAAAATATTTTTACCAGCAGATTATCTGTGTGAAAGGAAATAAGATGAATGATATGTAGGTGGAGAATTAATTTGTCACCTCTAGTTTGCTTACATTTACATTTTATCTACAGTATTTATATATAAAGATGATTTAAAAATCATTAATATAGATTATTCATGGCATCTGGCCCCATCACGTCATGGGAAATAGATGGGAAAACCGTGGAAACAGTGTCAGACTTTATTTTTGGGGGGCTCCAAAATCACTGCTGATTGTGACTGCAGCCATGAAATTAAAAGACGCTTACTCCTTGGAAGGAAAGATATGTCCAACCTAGATAGCATTTTCAAAAGGAGAGACATTACTTTGCCGACTAAGGTTCGTCTAGTCAAGGCTATGATTTTTCCTGTGGTCATGTATGGATGTGAGAGTTGGACTGTGAAGAAGGCTGAGCGCCGAAGAATTGATGCTTTTGAACTGTGGTATTGGAGAAGACTCTTGAGAGTCTCTTGGACTGCAAGGAGATCCAACCAGTCCATTCTGAACAAGATCAACCCTGGGATTTCTTTGGAAGGAATGATGCTAAAGCTGAAACTCCAGTACTTTGGCCACCTCATGCAAAGAGTTAACTCATTGGAAAAGACTCTGATGCTGGGAGGGATTGGGGGCAGGAGGAGAAGGGGACGACAGAGGATGAGATGGCTGGATGGCATCACTGACTGAATGGATGTGAGTCTGAGTGAACTCCGAGAGATGGTGATGAACAGGGAGGCCTGGTGTGGTGTGATTCATGGGGTCGGAAAGAGTCGGACATGACTGAGCGACTGAACTGAACTGAATATAGATTATACTGACTTATTTGAAAACTCACTGCATTCAAAATATGAAAAGAAAACCACGAACTGTACAATATCAACTTCTAAGTCGGAGACAGGGATCAAGACCATCCCCATGGAAAAGAAATGCAAAAAAGCAGAATGGCTGTCTGAGGAGGCCTTACAAATAGCTGTGAAAAGAAGAGAAGCAAAAAGCAAAGGAGAAAAGGAAAAATATAAGCATCTGAATGCAGAGTTTCAATGAATAGCAAGGAGAGATAAGAAAGCCTTCCTTAGCAATCAATGCAAAGAAATAGAGGAAAACAGCAGACTAGGAAAGACTAGAGATCTCTTCAAGAAAATTAGATATACCAAGGGAACATTTCATGTGAAGATGGGCTCAATAAAGGACAAAAATGGTAAGGACGTAACAGAAGCAGAAGATATTAAGAAGAGATGGCAAGAATACACAGAAGAACTGTACAAAAAAGATCTTCACGACCCAGATAATCATGATGGTGTGATCACTTACCTAGAGCCAGACATCCTGGAATGTGAAGTCAAGTGGGCCTTAGAAAGCATCACTACAAGCAAAGCTAGTGGAGATGATGGAATTCCAGTTAAGCTATTTCAAATCCTAAAAGATGATGCTGTGAAAGTGCTGCACTAAATATGCCAGCAAATTTGGAAAACTCAGCAGTGGCCACAGGACTGGAAAAGGTTAGTTTTCATTCCAATCCCAAAGGAAGGCAATGCCAAAGAATGCTCAAACTACTGCACAATTGCACTCATCTCACACACTAGTAAAGTAATGCTCAAAATTCTCCAAGTCAGGCTTCAGGAATATGTGAATCTTGAACTTCCAGATGTTCAAGCTGGTTTTAGGAAAGGCAGAGGAATGAGAGATCAAATTGCCAACATCTGCTGGATCATGGAATAATCAAAAGAGTTCCAGAAAAACATCTATTTCAGCTTTATTGACTATGCCAAAGCCTTTGACTGTGTGGATCACAATAAATGTGGAAAATTCTGAAAGAGATGGGAATCCCAGACCACCTAACCTGCCTCTTGAGAAACCTGTATGTAGGGCAGGAAGCAACAGTTAGAACTGGACATGGAATAACAGACTATTTCCAAATAGGAAAAGGAGTACGTCAAGGCTGTATATTGTCACCCTGCTCATTTAACTTATATGCAGAGTACATCATGTGGAGTTGGTGATGGACAGGGAGGCCTGGCATGCTGCGATTCATGGGGTCACAAAGAGTCGGACACGACTGAGCGACTGAATTGGACTGAACTGAAATTTATTTGGCAGCGTTGTCTTTTAATGTATGAATTAGCAGGTCCATTAATTTTCTACCATTGCTAGTTAGATTCCTTTAAAAATGTAACAGAGAAGAAAATAATCAACTTTTCATGCTCGTTGGAGTTTTACACATTTGAAAGCTAAAGTAGAGGAAGCACGCAGCTAGAAGCTACAGGTGTAGCCATTTTCTTAGACTTGTTATAATTATGGCAATGGTTTTAAAATTGGATGGTGTCGAGAATTATAAAGGGCCTTAAATTGACCTGACTCTCAGACTAGCCAATAAGCCTGCCATAGTTTTATATTTGCTACAGGAAACATGAGACAACCATAACAGAGAAAAAAGTTCTCTTACTCAGGTACAGCAAGATGCATAAACTTCCTAATTACATCAGTTCCTGTCTGCATTCCCAATCCATGTCCCCAGCAGGTAATGCAGGTGGGCAGGGCAGGATGCACAGTGGGTTTGTTTGACAAATGGAAACCCCAAGATTATGAAACCTCAATCTTTTATAATGATCTGCAAGCAAATGTGCTCAATCTATTACCCAAATGGAGAGCATGTCTTTATTAAAGAGCAAACAGTTCTGCCCATATTATCTCTGTATTTCAAAGCTGTTCCCTATGCAGCACCCTTAAAAGTAATCCAGAAAAAAAAAAAAATTTAAAGGCTGTCAGTGTCCCTACTTTTCAAGGTCTCTACTTGCAGGTTGTGATGAAATAAGAGACACCATGAACAGGAACATCAAAAAGGCAGCCGACTACATTGTATGAATGAATGGTGAGCATTGGGGATAGAAGTAGGGCTTGATAAAAAATGTGTCTGTATTTTCAACTGTTAAACTTTGAATTTATCTCAGTAATTAATCAATTGTTAAACATTTACTGATCACACCCTATGTACGGTTGCCTTGCCTTAAATTTTAATCTCTTGTTTGAAATAAGGCATATTTTGTTAAAACTTAACAAAAGTCAGCAAACTAGTGTTTGCTAACATACATACATGGTTTAGTCATCATTTTATGTTCTAATGTGCTTATAAACTGAGAACAAGTTTTTAAAACCAGCATAATGCAAAAGAGATTCTGACAGAGGAGGGTTCTAAGTCCAGGTGTCTCCAAGGAGTAGTGAGACGTCAGAAAGCAAGTATTACACCTGAGAGAATATGTTGTATGAACTCAAAAAAACACTCGAATGAGGATAGGAAAACATTTCAAATTAAATTCCAAATTAAAACACCTCTTTTAATATGAATTTTCCTGTGGTTTACCCTCATCACTTAAGCTGGTCTCTTTCTTAAGAAAACCATTTCATAGGCTAAAAAATCACTTCAATTACATTTTGGTTGAAATTACATTATTGCAATTTCACATATGTAATTGAGAATATCATCTAAGAAGACTACCCTCACTAAGAATCAAATGAACAATTTATCCAGGCAACAATGATAATGTCTTTATGGTGTAGTAATTCAGACCTCAGTCCCTGAAATTAGATATTCTTGACTTTAGCCATTACTGCTTTCTAGCTCTATGAACTTAGACAAGTAACCTATTTTTTCTGAGTCTCATTTTGTCACCTAAAACAGGAATTTTTACTTAGTGCAAAAATTTGTTGTGAATATTTAACAAGTTTATGCATGCAAAGAACATAGTGTTATACTGGAATGAGTCTGTGATTCTAGTCTCTTAATAAATAAGCAGTACTACCATAATTAGCATCATTATTGTTTTCAAGAGCAGAGAGGCAACCCTAAGTAAACTACTTCTGTGAAAAATAGAACAAACAAATACTATAAAATAAAAACACTATTTACAGAAACCAGAGAGAAACCTGGAAGGATGAAATATATATGGCACAGATAATTTTCTACATATGAAGGAAAGGACAGTAAAATTTCTGAGAATAAAGAAGGTAAGATGTTGTTTCAGTTCAGTTCAGTCACTTAGTCGTGTTCAGCTCTTTGCGACCCCATGAATCACAGCACGTCAGGCCTCCCTGTCCATCACCAACTCCCAGAGTTCACTCAAACTCATGCCCATCGAGTCGGTGATGCCATCCAGCCATTTCATCCTCTGCTGTCCCCTTCTCCTCCTGCTCCCAATCCCTCCCAGCCTCAGGGTCTTTTCCAATGAGTCAACTCTTCGCATGAGGTGGCCAAAGTACTGGAGTTTCAGCCTCAGCATCAGTCCTTCCAATGAACTCCCAGGACTGATCTCCTTTAGGATGGACTGGTTGGATCTCCTTGCAGGGCAAGGGACTCTCAAGAGTCTTCTGCAACACCACAGTTCAAAAGCATCAATTCTTCGGCACTCAGCCGTCTTCACAGTCCAACTGTCACATACATACATGACCATAAGAAAAACCATAGCCTTGATTAGATGGACCTTTGTTGGCAAAGTAATATCTCTGCTTTTGAATATGCTATCTAGGTTGATCATAACTTTCCTTCCAAGGAGTAAGCATCTTTTAATTTCATGGCTGCAATCACATTCTGCAGTGTTTTTTGGAGCCCAAAAAGATAAAGTCTGACACTGTTTCCACTGTTCCCCGTCTATTTCCCATGAAGTGATGGGACCAGATGCCATGATCTTAGGTTACTGAATGTTGAGCTTTAAGCCAACTTTTTCACACTCCTCTTTCATTTTCATCAAGAGGTTTTTAAGTTCCTCTTCACTTTCTGCCATAAGGGTGGTGTCAGTTACCTAATTGAAATAAGTTGTAGCAAAAGAACACAAGAAAGTATAACAAGAAACTGGAAATGTGTTATTCAGAATGGCAAAGTTTTTAAAACATGTCAGGCTTAGGACCCTAAGGAAATAAAATATTAAAAGAAAGATGAAGGTTATATCTCCTAAAATAAAAATCTCTCTCCTTTACTGTTACTTATGAGGCCATATTTGGGCTTCACACTTTGCACAGTTGGTAAAAAAATCCATTTGCCAATACAAGAGACACAAGTTTGATCCCTGGGTGGGAAAGAACCCCTGGAGAAGATAATAACCCACTCCAGTATTCTTGTCTGGGAAAGCTCATTGACAGAGGACCCTGATGGGAAACAGCCCATGGATCGCAGAGTCAGACACAACTGATAATGCACACACTCTACTGTACTAATCTGATCTTCACATAGTTCTAGTGTCCACACCATGTCAAAACTGATGCAAATCCATAGGATTTAGATTAGAGGAGGACACTGCAAAACTCTACTTTTCTTCCCTCAGCTGTCTAAATTTTAGGCACAATTTGAGGAACAATGTTGATAAAGGATTAGGTAGCTGGAGACGTAATGTGGCCTAATACATATTATCAACATCAGAAAAATTTTGGCTTACACTGCTTTGTGGTCTTAAAGATTAGAAATATTAATTCCTTGGTCTGAAAGACAAGTAATATTAATTCTTCACTTTATACTTTTAGAAAATTCAATTCAGAAATCACAAAGATTGCATGTGTGAACCCTAGATGTAAAAGCGCTATGCTTGCATGCTGCAGTCCTTTCATTGTTTCATAATCAATCTTCATCAGAATTCTTAAAATAATGTGGTCAGGTGTACCAATGATGGAGAAGGTTTTGAGGGAATCAATGAGGAACAAAAGAGAGCCACAATAAGAAATGCTGATGGACTCAGAAAACCCTGCTGTAGACTTCTAGACAGTCAACAGTACATGTGGTTTATTCACCTTTGTGCTTCCAAACATGCTGTCACAGGACTTAGCCTATCTAGGTGTTCAATAAAATGCTCACTGACTTGATTTGCTCTGTTTGAAATTCTAATTGTCAACACCCCTTATATTTCTTTATCCCAGAACCTGCAGAGGTTCCTCAGAATCAGTTACCAATGAACTTGATACTAGTGGGAAGGGAGGTTATTTGCCTTGCTTTAAGATGCTTTTTCTCATATCTGTTCATCCTTGTCTCATGAAATCAAACAAAAAACTTTGCATTCCCTGTTACTAGTATTCAACATTAGTGCTCTCTGGAAAATAGTATTGAGTGAAGATACAGCTTTTAAATGATGATAATTATAATGGAGGTTGCTGGAAACTCTGTATATTTCCATTTTGTAAAATTTTTATTAATTTACAATTTCACTTTTGCTCCCTACTAATCTCCTTCCCTGGTGGCTCAGAGGTTAAAGCGTATGCCTCCAATGCAGGAGACCTGGGCTCGATCCCTGGGTCGGGAAGATCCCCTGGAGAAGGAAATGGCAACTCACTCCAGTATTCTTGCCTGGAGAATCCCAAGCATGGAGGAGCCTGGTAGGCTACAGTCCACGGGTCGCAAAGAGTCGGACACGACTGAGCAACTTCACCTCACCTCAATCTGCTGTTAACTGGATAATTGACACATTTATTCCACAGACACTACTGAGTATTTACTCTATACTAGTAGTTAGCTCAGGGGGGTGGTATTAAGTAATTAATAAATAGACTTTGGCTTCAAGAACCTGTTAAGTTCAGTCATATCCAACACTTTGTGACCCCATGTACTGCAGCATGCCAGGCTTTCCTGTTCATCACCAACTCTGGGAGCTTACTTAAACTCATATCCATCAAATCGGTGATGCTCCAACAATCTCATCCTCTGTCGACCCCTTCTCTCATCTTCAATCTTTCCCAGCATCAGTGACTTTTCAAATGAGTCAGTTCTTTGCATCAGGTAGCCAAAGGATTGGTAACTTTTATTCCAAGGAGCAAGTGTCCTTTAATATCATGGTTGCAGTCATATACAGTGATTTTGGAGCCCCCCAAAATAAAGTTTTGAACTGTTTCCATTGTTCCCCATCTATTTGCCATGATGTGATGGGACAGATGCCTTGATATTAATTTTCTGAATGTTGAGTTTTAAGCCAATTTTTTCACTCTCCTCTGTCACTTTCATCAACAGGCTCTTTAGTTCTTTTTGCTTTCTGCTGTAAGGGTGGTGTCATCTGCATATCTGAGGTTATTAATATTTCTTCTGTCAGTCTTAATTCTAGCTTGTGCTTCATCCAGCCCAGCGTTTTGCATGATGTACTCTTCATATAAGTTAAATATGCAGTGTAACAATATGCAGCCTTGTTGTACTCCTTTCCCGATTTTGAACCAGTCTGTTGCTCCATGTCCAGTTCTAACTGTTGACACTTGACCTGCATATAGGAGGTATGGTCAGGTAGTCTGGTATTCCCATCTCTTTAAGAATTTGCCACAGTTTATTGTGGCACACAGTCAAAGACTTTGGCATAGTCAATAAAGCAGAAGTAGATGTTTTTCTGGAACTCTGCTTTTTCGATGATCCAATGGATGTTTGCAATTTGACCTCTGGTTCCTTTGCCTTTTTAAATCCATATTGAACATCTGGAAGTTCATGGTTCATGTACTGTTGAAGCCTGGCTTGGAGGATTTTGAGCGTCACTTTGCTAGCATGTGACATGAGTGCAATTGTGCAATAATTTGAACATTCTTTGCCATTCCCTTTCTTTGGGATTGGAATGAACACTGACCTTTTCCAGTCCTGTGGCCATTGCTGAGTTTTCCATATTTGCTGGCATGTTGAGTGCAGCACTATCACAGCATCATCTTTTAGGATTTGAAATAGATCAACTGGAATTCTTTCACCTCCACTAGCTTTTTTTGTAGTGATGCCTGCTGAGCTCCACTTGATTTTTATTACAGGATGTCTGGCTCTAGGTGAGTAGTCAAACCATTATGATTATCTGAGTCATGAAGATCTTTTTTTGTATAGTTCTTGTGTATTCTTGCCATCGCTTCTTAATATCTTCTGCTTCTTTTATGTCCAAACCATTTCTGTCCTTTATTGTACCCATCTGTTGCAACCATGAAATTAAAAGATGCTAACTCCTTGGAAGAAAAGTCATGACCAACCTAGACAGTATATTCAAAAGCAGAGACATTACTTTGCCGACTAAGGTCCATCTAGTCAAGGCTATGGTTTTTCCTGTGGTCATGTATGGATGTGAGAGTTGGACTGTGAAGAAGGCTGAGCACCGAAGAATTGATGCTTTTGAACTGTGGTGTTGGAGAAGACTCTTGAGAGTCCCTTGCCCTGCAAGGAGATCCAATCAGTCCATCCTAAAGGAGATCAGTCCTGGGAGTTCATTGGAAGGACTGATGCTGAGGCTGAAACTCCAGTACTTTGGCCACCTCATGCGAAGAGTTGACTCATTGAATAAGACCCTGAGGCTGGGAGGGATTGGGAGCAGGAGGAGAAGGGGACGGCAGAGGATGAAATGGCTGGATGGCATCACCGACTCGATGGACATGAGTTTGAGTGAACTCTGGGAGTTGGTGATGGACAGGGAGGCCTGGCGTGCTGCGATTCATGGTATCACAAAGAGTTGGACACGACTGAGTGACTGAACTGAACTGAACTGTGCGTGAAATGTTCCCTTAATATCTCTAATTTCCTTGAAGAGCTCTCTAGTGTTTCTTTTCTTTTTCTTTTTTTTGTTTTCCTCTATTTCTTTGCATTGATCATTGAGGAAGGCTTTCTTATCTCTCCTTGCTATTCTTTGAAACTCTGCATTCAAATGGGCCTATCTTTCCTTTTCTCCTTTGCGTTTCACTATTCTTCTTTCCTCAGATATTTGTAAGGCCTCCTCAGACAACCATTTTGCCTCTTTGCATTTCTTTTTCTTGGGGACAGTCTTGATCCCTGCCTCCTATACAATGTAATGAACTTCCATCCATAGTTCATCAGGCACTCTTTCTATCAGATCTAGTCCCTTGAATCTCTTTCTTCACTTCCACTGTATAATCGTAAGGGGTATGATTTAGGTCATACCTGAATGGTCTAGTGGTTTTCCCTACTTTCTTCAATTTCAGTCTGAATTTGGCAATAAGGAGTTCATGATCTGAGCCACAGTCAGCTCCTGGTCTTGTTTTTGCTGACTGTATAGAGCTTCTCCATGTTTGGCTGCAAAGAATATAATCAATCTGATTTCGGTATCTACCATCTGGTGATGTCCATGTGTTCAGTCTTCTCTTGTGTTGTTTGAAACCTGAGCATCTCATAAGAGATATTCTTTAAAATTTGGAGATACAAATTTATATTAACTTTGTGTCCTTAGATTATAGCTATAACAAGGAGACTTACCTAGTGTGGGGTTTATGGAAGACTTTCCAGGAAAACAAATTTAAGAAGTTAAGATGAGGAGGAATTAATCCGTGAAACGAAGAGTAAGCATGCTTGATAGAGGAGGACTTGAAATCCTGAGAATATGAAGAAGGCTATGTAATATTTGTTAGGAAGAGATAACAGATAACTGTGAGAAGAATGAAGTATATTTGGAGATAAATTGTGTATCCTGTTGATGCAAGATTTTGTCATTTAAAGGCGAAGGCATTGCAGTGGCATTTAAGCAGGAAAGAATCCTTATCCAAATCATATTTTACAGTATTTTTGTGATAGTACTGATGAATTAAATAAAAGGCTGAAGAAAGAACAGAGTAGATGAGTTAACAGGGTACTTCAGACATTTTTGTTGTCTTTTATTGAAATATTTCTGATATATAACATTGTGTAATCTAAGATGCACAGCATTTTAATTTATACATTTATAGATTGCAGTATGATTGCCATTGTAGTTTATTTTTAATTAACACCTCTGTCGAGATATGTAATTATCATTTCTTTTTTGTGGTGGGAATAACTAAGATCTAGTTTCTTATCATTTAATTATCATAATGCAATATTATTACCTATAATTACTATACTGTGCATTAGATCACCAGTTTTTTATATATCTACTAGTTGTCAGTTTGTACCCGTAAACAACATCTCTCATTTCTCCACCTGTTTACCACCTTGTTATTCTGTTTTTAGGAGCTCAGATTTTTTTTAATTCACATATAAGTCATATAATACAGTATTTGTCTCTCTCTCTGACTTATCTCACTTAGCATAGTGTCTGTCTTCAAGTTCTATCCATGTTGTCACATATGGCAAGCTGTCCTTTTTTTAATGGCTAAATAATATTTCATTGTATGCACGTGTACACCATCCTCTTTATCCATTTATCCATTGACAGACACTTAGGTTGTTCTCATATTGTGGATAATAATAATACTGCAGTAAACATGGGAATGCATTAGTCTCTTCAATACCCCATCTTTATTTCTTCTGAATATAAACCCAGAAGTAAAATTGCTGGATCATATGGTAGCTCTACTTGTAGTTTTTTTGAGCAAACTTCAGATTGTTTTCCATAGTGACCAAGGTTTAAGCTGAAGAGAATGGTGACTCTCAGTAGTGTCATGGCACACTGAATAAATTAGAGAGATTTTCTCAGTATTTCAGGAATGGAATCAAAGAACTGGTGATTGCTTTTGAGGAGAGAGAGAGAGACACAGAAAATCACTCTCAGATTGTAGGTACAAATACATGAGTGGAGAATGCTCTTGGCTGAAATTTGGATGATTTTTCATGTATATGTGTGTGGGTGGCAGGGGAAAATCAGGGGTGGCCCATGAATTGATTTACACATTCTGCCTTTATATTTCTGCTGGGAATAAAGAAGCTGACAGTAGGTGAATAATTTCATATATGAGAGACGAATTTAGAAGAGAAGGCAGGATAGGAGTTTTAAATTTGAACATTTCTTGAAAAAAATAAGTCAATGCATGTTCCAGATAATCTGAAATTTTGAAACACTTTTCTTTTGTCTTCAGTTGTTAATTTTTGTTTCATATATTGAGTGTGTTAAATTGCTCAATTTCCAAAACTCTTTGAGAAATTAATCATTTAAATAATTTTAAATTACTTAAAAATATGTATAACAAGA
>SJYT01007716.1:0-11983 GCA_006410635.1 Cephalophus harveyi | reverse complement strand
TAAAAATATGTATAACAAGAACAAAAGAGTAAAATTCAAAGCCAAAGTAGTTTTTCTCTCTGGTTTCCTGAATATTATATATATGGGTGTGGATGTGGATCTGGGTTTATGATATTTATATCTATCTATTTTTATATCTATTTTTGTATATCTAGGTATCCAATCTGTATATTTATATCTATAAAGATATTGATGAATCCCAGTGTATAGAAAATATGGTTAATTAAAGCTTTTCACATTTAATGTGTAGAATTTCAGATGACAGAAATTGAATGGGTTGATTTCAACTGTAAAGCTTTAATGTTTTCTGTGATATGGCTTATCACTGTGAAATTGGTTACAGAAAAAGGTGCTCAAGTTGTTTTAAAAAGCCATTTTTATCTTGTATGTTCTTTTGACAAAAAAAAAGGAAAAGGAAGTAATTTAAAACCTTTTAAATGATGCATCTATTGCAGTGTAATAGGAGGCATCATACTGTTAAGAGTACCATCAAATCCCATATCAGGTCAGCTATTAACTTTTCATACAGTTCAAAATGACCTTATGGAATAGGCTACCATACTGTGCAGGCACTTACAGTAATCTAGCTTTTAAAATGCTCTCTATATATATTGCATTTGATTCCTTTTGATTAAATGTCAGTTGTGTATCCTGAGTTGAAAAAGATTGCAAACAAAAATACTCATGAGATATTAATATGTTAATGACAGGGTATGTTATAATTCGTATCTGGGATAAATAAACTATTCAGTATCATACAATGAATTTTTCATGTCTTTATCATTTACTTGTATGCAAGGTATTTGTAAGCATCATGGTGTTTTTTGTTTCTAAAAATGACTCTTTTAAGAAAACATTTTAAAGTTCTTTAAATCCCGCAACCTTTTGGAGGCACTATATATTACAAATACTATATGGGGAAACAGTGGGAACAGTGTCAGACTTTACTTTTTTGGGCTCCAAAATCACTGCAGATGGTGACTGCAGCCATGAAAGTAAAAGACACTTACTCCTTGGAAGAAAAGTTATGACCAACCTAGATAGCATATTCAAGAGCATCATGTCTTTATCATTTACTTGTATGCAAGGTATTTGTAAGCATCATGGTGTTTTTTGTTTCTAAAAATGACTCTTTTAAGAAAACATTTTAAAGTTCTTTAAATCCCGCAACCTTTTGGAGGCACTATATATTACAAATACTATATGGGGAAACAGTGGGAACAGTGTCAGACTTTACTTTTTTGGGCTCCAAAATCACTGCAGATGGTGACTGCAGCCATGAAAGTAAAAGACACTTACTCCTTGGAAGAAAAGTTATGACCAACCTAGATAGCCTATTCAAGAGCAGAGACATTACTTTGCCGACTAAGGTCCGTCTAGTCAAGGCTATGGTCTTTCCTGTGGTCATGTATGGATGTGAGAGTTGGACTGTGAAGAAGGCTGAGTGCTGAAGAACTGATGCTTTTGAACTGTGGTGTTGGAGAAGACTCTTGAGAGTCCCTTGGACTGCAAGGAGATCCAACCAGTCCATTCTGAAGGAGATCAGCCCTGGGATTTCTTTGGAGGGAATGATGCTGAAGCTGAAACTCCAGTACTTTGGCCACCTCATGCGAAGAGTTGACTCATTGGAAAAGACTCTGATGCTGGGAGGGATTGGGGGCAGGAGGAGAAGGAGACGACAGAGGATGAGATGGCTGGATGGCATCATGGTCTCAATGGACGTGAGTCTGGGTGAACTCTGGGAGTTGGTGATGGACAGGGAGGCCTGGCATGCTGCAGTTCATGGGGTCACAAAGAGTCAGACACGACTGAGCAACTGAACTGAACCGAAGGGACAAAAACTAGTGCAATATTAGGAGGGAAAAGTGAAAATGAAAGTCACTCAGTCGTATCCAACTCTTTGTGACTCAATGGACTGTAGAGTCCATGAAATTATCCAGGACAGAATATTGGAGTGGATAGTCGTTCCCTTAACCAGGGAATCTTCCCAACCCAGTGACTGAACTCAGGTCTCCTGCATTGCAGGCAGATTCTTTACCAGCTGAGCCACTGGGGAAAGTAATTTTTACTGTAGTGATTTTTTTTTTTCAAATATATTTTCATATAGTTTCAGGTTTGATTCTCTTATCTTTGTGTGCTTTAATATTAGTAACTATGGCAACAAGATATAAAATGCTATATGTAGTATAAGTAAAAGGGAAATGGAGAGTATGAAACCTAAGAAAGAATGTTATCAGTCCCTTTACTGCCATTGTGGGTCACAAAAATAAATTTCAGAATTGTGCTGTCACTTATGCAGGGAATGTATCTTGTATGTCATGAAGAAGTTTGGTTTTGGTTTTAACTTTTGAAATTTTTGCTATGTAAGTTTCCAGTGTACACCATTATAATTCAACATCTGTATACATTACAAAGAAATCACCACCACCAGTCTAGTTTCTACCCATTACAACACAGTTGACTCCTTTCACCTATTTTGCCTACTCCCAACCCCCAGTTTGTTTATGATTATCTATACTTCTTTATTACTCTCCATAGCATTGGACTTTACTTCCATCTCCAGTCACATCCACAGCTGGGTGTTGATTTTGCTTTGGCTCCATCTCTTCATTATTTCTGGAATTATTTCTCCAGTGTTCTCCAGTAGCATAGGGCACCTACCAACCTGGGGAGTTCATCTCTCAGTATCCTATCTTTTTACCTTTTCATACTGTTCATGGGGTTCTGAAAGCAAGAATACTGAAGTGATTTGACATTCCCTTCTCCAGTGGACCACGTTTTGTCAGCACTCTCCACCATGACCCGTCCCTCATGGCATGGTTCTTAGTTTCATTGAGTTAGATAAGGCTGTGGTCTGTTTGATCAGATTGGTTAGTTTTCTGACATGGTGGTTTTAGGTATGTCTGCCCTCTGATGGGGAAAGATAAGAGGCTAATGAAAGCTTCCTGATGGGAGAGACTGACTGAGGGGGAAACTCTGTCTTGTTCTGATGTGTGGGGTCATGCTAAGTTCAGTTCAGTCAGTCGCTCAATTGTGACTGACTCTTTGTGAGACTATGCATACAGCACACCAGGGCTCCCTGTCCATCACCAGCTCACAAAGTCCACTCAGACACATGTCCATTGAGTCGGTGATGCCATCCAACCATCTCACCCTCTGTCATCCCTGTCTCCCCCTGCCTTCAATCTTTCCCAGCATCAGGGTCTTTTCCAATGAGTCAGCTCTTGGCATGAGGTGGCCAAAGTATTGGAGTTTCAGCTACAACATCAGTCCTTCCAATGAATATTAACTACCGATTTCCTTTAGGATGGACTGGTTGGATCTCCTTGCAGTCCAAGAGACTCTCAAGAGTCTTCTCCAACAACACAGTTCAAAAGCATCAATTCTTTGGTGCTCAGCTTTATTTATAGTCCAATTCTCACATCCGTATATGACTACTGGAAAAACCATCTTTGACTGGGTAGACCTTTGCTGGAAAGTAATGTGTCTGCTTTTTAATATGATATCTAGGTTGGTCATAACTTTTCTTCCAAGGAGCAAGCATCTTTTAATTTCTTGCTGCAGTCACCATCTGCAGTGATTTTGGAGCCGAGAAAAAAAAAGTCTGACACTGTTTCCCCATCTGTTTGCCATGAAATGATGGGACCAGATGCCATGATCTTAGTTTTCTGAACTTGAACTTTAAACCAACTTTTACACTCTCCTCTTTCACTTTCATCAAGATGCTCTTTAGCTCCTCTTCACTTTCTGCCATAAGGGTGATGTCATCTACATATCTGAGGTTATTGATATTTCTCCCAGCAATCTTGATTCCAGCTTGTGCTTCTTCTAGCCCAGCGTTTCTCATGATATACTCTGCATATAAGTTAAATAAGCAGGGTGACTTTATACAGCCTTGACGTGTTCCTTTTCCTATTTGAAACCAGTCTGTTTTTCCATGTCCAGTTCTAACTGTTACTTCCAGACCTGGATATAGGTTTCTCAAGAGGGATGTCAGGTGGTCTGGTAGTCCCATCTCTTGAAGAATTTTCTACAGTTTATTGTGATCCACACAGCTGAAGGCTCTGGCATAGTCAATAAAGCAGAAATAGATGTTTTTTCTGGAACTCTCTTGCTTTTTTGATGATCCAGTGGATGTTGGCACTTTGGTCTCTGGTTCTCCTGCCTTTTCTAAAACCATCTTGAACATCTGGAAGTTCACAGTTCACCTATTGTTGAAGCCTGGTTAGAGAATTTTGAGCGTTACTTTACTAGTGTGTGCGATGAGTGCAATTGTGCAGTAGTTTGAGCATTCTTTGGCATTGTCTTTCTTTGGGATTGGAATGAAGACAGACATTTTCCAGTCCCATGGCCACTTCTGCATTTTCCAAATTTACTGACATATTGAGTGCAGCACTTTCACAGCATCATCTTTTTGGATTTGAAATAACTCAACTGAAATTCCATCACCTCCACTGGCTTTGTTCATAGTAATGCTTCTTAAGGCCCACTTGACTTCACATTCCAGGATGTCTGGCTCTAGGTGAGCACACCATCATGGTTATCTGGGTCATAAAGATCTGTTTTGTACAGTTCTTCTATGTATTCTTGCCACTTCTTCTTAATATCTTCTGCTTCTGTTATGTCCATACCATTTCTGTCCTTTATTGAGCCCATCTTTGCATGAAATGTTCCCTTGGTATCTCTAATTTATTGAAGAGCTCTCTAGTCTTTCCCATTCTATTGCTTTCCTCTATTTCTTTTCACTCATCACCGAGGAAGGCTTTCTTATCTCTCCTTGCTGCTATTCTTTGGAACTCTGTATTCAAATCAATATAGCTTTCCTTTTCTCCTTTGCTTTTTGCTTCTCTCCTTTTCACAGCTATTTGTAAGGCCTCCTCATACAGCCATTTTGCTTTTTTGCATTTCTTTTTCTTGGGGATGGTCTTGATCCCTGTCTGCTGTATAGTTTATCAGGCTCTCTATCAGATCTAGTCCCTTAAATCAATTTCTGACTTCCACTGTATAATCTTAAGGGATTTGATATAGGTCATACCTGAATGGTGCAGTGATTTTCTTACTTTCTTCAATTTCAGTCTGAATTTGGCAATAAGTATTTCATGATCTGAGCCTAGTCAGCTCCTGGTCTTGATTTTCCTGACTTTATAGAGCTTCTTCATCTTTGGCTGCAAATAATATATTCAGTCTGATTTTGCTGTTAACCATCTGTCCATGTCCATGTGTAGAGTGTTTTCTTGTGTTGTTGAAAGAGGGTTTGCTATGACCAGTGCATTCTCTTGGTAAAACTCTGTTAGCCTTTGCCCTCCTTCATTCTGTACTCCAATGCCAAATTTGCCTGTTACTCCAGGTGTTTCTTGACTTCCTACTTTTGCATTCCAGTCCCCTATAATGAAAAGGACATCTTTTTTGGGTTTTAGTTCTAGATGGTCTTGAAGATCTTCATAGAACCATTCAACATCAGCTTCTTCAACACTACTTGGGGCATAGACTTGGATTACCATGATACTGAATGGTTTGCTTTGGAAACGAACAGAGATCATTTGTTGTTTTCAAGGTTGCATCCAAATACTGCATTTTGGACTCTTTTCTTGACTATGATGCCCACTCCGCTTCTTCTAAGGGATTCTTGCCCACAGGGGCCTTTCTCAGTAAATCTTTATTTCAATTTTCTGTTGATGGGTAGGGCTATGTTCTCTCCCTGTTGTTGTCATGAGGCCAAACTATGATGGAAGTAATAAAGATAATGGCAACCTCCTTCAAAAGCTCCCATGCGTGCACTGCTGCACTCAGTGCCCCTAACCCTGCAACAGGCCACCGCCAACCCATATCTCCTCCACTGGAGACTCCTGGATACTCACAGGCAAGTCTGAGTCAGTCCCTTGTGGGTTCACTGCTCCTTTCTCCTGGGTCCTGGCTTGCACAAGTTTGTGCCCTCCAAGAGTGTTTCCCCAGTCCTGAGTAAGTTCTGGCAGCTCTATGGTGGGATAATGGTGACCTCTTCCAAGAGGACTTATGCCATACTGAGGTCTGGTGCATCCAGAGCCCCTGCCCCTGCGGCAGTCTGCTGATGACGCTTACCTCCAGAAGAGACACTCAAACACAGTTCTGACTCAGTCTCTGTGGGGTCTCTGGGTCCTGGTGCATACAAGGTTTGCTTGAGCCCTCCCAGTGTCTCTGGCGGGTATGGGATTTGATTCTAAATGCTATTTTGCACCTCCTACCATCTTACTAGGGCTTCTCCTTTGCCCTTGGACATGGGGTATCTTTTTTGGGTGGGCACCAACGTTCTCCTGTCAACTGATGTTCAGCAGCGAGCTGTAATCCTGGAGTTCTCACAGGAAAAGATGAGTGCACGTCCTTCTACTCTGCCATATTGTATGCTTTCCAAAGTCCAATGCTATAAAGAGCAATATTGCATAGGAACCTGGAATGTTATAGGTCTATGAATCAAGCCAAATTAGAAGTGGTCAAACAGGAGATGGCAAGAGTGAACATCGACATTTTAGGAATCAGTGAACTAAAATGAACTTGAATAGGTGAATGTAACTCAGATGACCATTTTATCTACTACCGTGGGCAAGAATCCCTTAGAAGAAATGGAGTAGCCCTCATCAACAAAAGAGTCTGAAATGCAGTTCTTGGGTGCAATCTCTAAAACAACAAAATAATCTCTGTTCATTTCCAAGGTAAAACAATCCAATATCACAGTAATACAAGTCCATGCCCCAGCAGGTAATGTTGGGAATTTGAATGATATTATAAAGACTTACAAGACCTTCTAGAACTAACACCCAAGAAAGATGTCCTTTTCAGTATAGGGGACTGGAATGCAAAAGTAGGAAGTCAAGAGATACCTGGAGTAACAGGCAAATTTGGCCTTGGAGTACAAAGTGAAGCAGGTCAAAGGCTAACAGAGTTTTGCCAAGAGGATGCACTGTTCATACAAACATTGTCTTCAAACAACACAAGGGAAGACTCTACACTAGGACATCACCAGATGGCCATTATTGAAATGAGATTGATTATATTCTTTGCAGCTAAAGAAGGAGAAGCTCTATACAGTCAGGAAAAACAAGACTGGGAGCTGAGTGTGGTTCAGATCATGAACTCTCCTTATTGCCAAATTCAGACTGAAATTGAAGAAAGTAGAGAAAACCACTACACCATTCAGGTGTGACCTAAATCAAATCCCTTATGATTATATAGTGGAAGTGAGATATAGATTCAAGGGATTAGATCTGGTAGACAGAGTGCCTGATGAACTATGGATGGAGGTTCGTAACATTATTCAGGAGGCAGGGACCAAAATCATACCCAAGAAAAAGAAATGCAAAAAGGAAAAATGGTTGTCTGAGGAGGCCTTACAAATTGCTGAGAAAAGAAGAGTAGTGAAAGGCAAAGGAGAAAAGGAAAGATATGCCCATTTGAATGCAGATTTTCAAAGAATAGCAAGATGAGATAAGAAAGCTTTCCTTGGTGATCAATGCAAAGAAATAGAGGAAAACAATAAAAATGGAAAAGACTAGAGATCTCTTCAAGGAAATTAGAGATACCAAGGGAACATTTCATGCAAAGAATGGTACTATAAAAGACAGAAATGATTTGGACCTAACAGAAGCAAAAGATATTAAGAAGAGATGGCAGGAATACACAGAAGAACTATACAAAAAAGATCTTCATGACCCAGATAACCACGGTGGTGTGATCATTCACCTAGAGCCAGACATCCTGGAATGTGGAGTCAAATGAGCTTTAGAAAGCATCACTATGAAGAAAGCTAGTGGAGATTGTGGAAATCCTAAAAGACTATGCTGTGAAAGTGCTGCACTGATCATGCCAGCAAATATGGCAAACTCAGCAGTGTCCACAGGACTGAAAATTTTTAGTTTTCATTCCAACCCAAAGAAAGGCAATGCCAAAATTTTCAAAGTACTGCACAATTGAACTCCTCACACGCTAGCAAAGTAATGTTCAAAATCCTCCTAGCTACGCTTCAATAGTACACAAACCCTGAACTCCCAGATGTTCAAGCTGGATTTACAAAGGCAAAGGAACCAGTGATTAAATTGCAATCATTAAAAAAACAAGAGAGTTCCAGGAAAACATCTGCTTTGCTTTATTGACTACACCTAAACTTTTGACTGTATGGATCACAAGAAACTGGATAATTCTGAAAGAGATGGGAATACCAGACCACCCGACCTGCCTCTTGAGAAATCTGTATGCAGGTCAGGAAGCAACAGTTAGAACTGGACATGGAACAACAGACTGGTTCCAAATAGGAAAAGGAGTACATCAAGGCTGTATATTGTTACCCTGCTTATTTAACTCTGTGCACAGTACCTCATGCAAAATGCCAGACTGGATGAAGCACAAGCTGGAATCAAGATTGCTGGGAGAAATATCAATAACCTCAGATGTGCTGATGACACCATGCTTACAACAGAAAATGAAGAACTAAAGAGCCTCTTGATGAAACTGAAAGAGGAGAGTTTAAAAGTCAGCTGAAGCTCAATATTCTGAAAACTAAGATCATGGCATCCAGTCCCATCACTTCATGGCAAATAGATAGGGAAACAATGGAAACAGTGACAAAATCCATTGTCTTGGGATTCCAAAATACTGAAGATGGTGACTGCAGCCATGAAATGAAAAGACACTTGCTCCTTGGAAGAAAAGCTATGACCAACCTAGACAGCATATTAAAAAGCAGAAATGTTATTTTGCCAACAAACGTCTGTCTAGTCAAAGCTATGGTATTTCCAGTAGTCATGCATGGATGTCAGAGTTGGACTATAAAGAATGCTGAGTGCCAAAGAATTGATGCTTTTTGAACTGTGACATTGAAGAAGACTCTTGAGAGCCCCTTGGACTGCGAGGAGTCCAACCAGTCTATCCTAAAGGAATTCAGCCCTGAATATTCATTGGAAGAACTGATGCTGAAGGTGAAACTCCAATCCTTTGGCCACCTGATGTGAAGAACTGACTCTTTGGAAAAGACCCTGATTGTGGGAAAGATTGAAGGTAGGAGGAGAAGGGGACAAAAGAGGATAAGGGAAGCTTGGCATGCTTGCAATCTATGGGGTCACAATGAGTTGGACACAACCTAATGAATGAATAAGACTTCTTTACAGCTCTTTATATTTCATTACAATTTTGTCTGATGACTGACATCAGATGCATATACAAACAGATTCCATTTCTTGAAAAGTGTTAGATGGTCTGTGAAACCACTTCCCAGTGAACAGATACAACTCAGGAAATCACTGAAGTTAATCCTTAGGATATAAAGCAAATTAACACACATTTATTCTTGACAGTTTACAAAGGAGTTCCCTGGTGGTCCAGTGGTTAGGACTCAGCATGTTCACTGCTGGGTCCGGCTTCAGTCCTGGTCAGAGAGCTAAGTTCTGCAAGCCATTTATCCTGGTCATAAATAAATTATTTTGATTTTTTTAAAAAAACTACTAAATATCAGGAAGAGAAAAGGAGTGACCATATGAGTCCAGCCATGGTCTGTCTCCATGCTTATCTCTGTTCCACTCTGGGCAGCTGTGGCCAAAATGGGAGGTCTCTCTTTCTACCCAGCTCTAAGTTAAAGCCTGGAATCTCTCTAGAAATATATATTGCAAGCATTCCTCACTACCCTAGTGTCTTGTTGCTTAGGCCAAAATAGATGAAACCTTACTGCAGTGCACAAATCTCTCACTGTACCTAATTCAGGTGAGGAAAGCTCAAAGTACTTTTGCGGTTGCCCTTACTCAGGCTCACTCATAGGTTAGAGGTACCACACTAGGAAAGTCAAGGTTCTGAGAAGATCAGAGGCTGTAGCCTCCTTTTAGCATCCCATTTATATCCTAGGTATGTCATTATAAGAAGAGTATGCAAGTGTCCCCAACTCCACATTTAGAGCGGTGGCTAAGAATTTTTTCCTAATGAAAGATTTAGGCCATAAGAACAGAGATCAGAGAGTTCTCCCAAAAAGAACTGGCTTTATTTTGAACAGCACTTAGAGAAGATTTAGTCTAGGTCCCTTTCAGAAATAAGAGCTTTTAATTAGTAAGCAGCCAATGAATGGTTAATATATCTTCATGAGAATTAGCTAAGCTTCAGATCAGTTAGTTTACCAGAGACAAGGTAAAAAGATAGCTAAGTTGATCCCTTCTAGAAGCAGGAAAAGAAAAAAAAAAAAAGAAAACAACTTTCAAGATATTTTCAAAAACTACCTCTGCAAAGGAACCCAAGTTTAAGTAGATCACTGTGTATTCATTTATGTTCCTGGACATTGACAGAAACAATATAACAAGGAGATAACAATTAATGGGCCTCACAGCTGAGTGTGATGCCAACACAAGACGTCAACAGAAATCAGTGAATGAGACTTACATAGAGCCCGGGCACCAGTGCAAGAATCCGCCTGCCAATGCAGGAAACATAAGAGACATGGATTTGATCCATGGGTTGGGAAGAGCCTCTGGAGAAGGAAATGGCAACAAAGTCCAGTATTCTTGCCTGGAAAATTCCATGGACATCGGAGCCTGGTGGCTTATAGTCTGTGTTTCGCAGAGTCTAATGCAATTGAGCATGCATAGCTAGAACCACTATCAATACAGGTATCTGTGTTCTAAGTCGCTTCCATCCTGTCCGACACTTTGCAGCCTTGTGGACTGTAGCCTACCAGGTTTCTCTGTCCATGAGATTCTCCAGGAAGGAATACTGGAGTGGGTTGCCATGCCCTTCTTTAGGAGATCTTCCATACCCAGGGATCAAACCTATGTCTCTTTCATCTCCTGCATTGGCAGGTGGGTCTTTACCATTTGTGCCAGCTGGGAAGCCCATCATTGCATGGGTCCCTGTGTATGTTCAAGGCTGTGGCACTGAGGTGAGACATTAGAGGCTTTACAAGGCAAAGGAAATAGTTGCCACAAAAATAGATCAGCCAGTACACTAAACAAATGAACAGATAAACAACAGCAAAATAGCAAGTCCCAGAAGCCTCGTAAAAGAAATATTAGAGGGAAATTGAAATCCACAGCCAAAAGTGAACACCAGTAAAAGTAATTATGTAAATCAAAATACAAATAAATGTATAATATGTCTCCTTTCCTCTCTTTACTGATTTTTAAAACAAATTGTGTGAAACAGCTTGTATATAATTGGATCCATAATGCATAGAAATGTAATATACTTTTTAGTAAGAACATAATGGTGATAGGTAAAAGCAAATCTGTATTGGACTCAGGAAATGATACCATATGGTACATCAAATCCATAAATACAAATGAAAAGAACCAAAATGATATGTGAGCAGGTTAATGTAACAACCTCTATAAATATATACTTACCATCAATTTTCTATATAAGCTTTTGTAAATGATATGCAATTATATATAATAATTACTGTTATAATATATGGCAGACAAATCCAGCTACCTCTGGTAATAGCATTATATTTTTAATGGATTACAGAATCTAATTAAAGGCAGATTTCCAGGCTGAATAGAAAACAAACAAGATCCATATATAGGCTCCCTATGGGAAACACACTTTAAATCCAGATATACAATTAGATTGAAAGTAAACTAAATAAATAAACAAAAACATATCATTGCAAGCAGAAGCCATAAGAAAGCAAGAATGGCTATACTAGTATCAGATAATACAGACTTAAAATAAATATTTCATCTCTGTACAAAGCTTTTACTTCAAAAATTTAAGTTTCAAAGAGTATATTATGTTGGAAAGACTATTTTAGGGAAAGTATCATTATAGGGATAATTTAAAACTGAAACTTTGAATAGATGAACCTTTTTCTTTCTGGATCATTGTGAGTTATCATTTAGTTTTCTTTCTTCCTTCCTTTACTTTTTTCTTTCTCTTTCTCTTATCTTTCTTTCCTTCCTTCCTCCTTTTTCTTTTGGCTTAAAATTTCATATTTAACATTATATATCTGAAATTCAAAATTCTGAACTACAATTTTGAA
>SJYT01007703.1:136209-168169 GCA_006410635.1 Cephalophus harveyi | reverse complement strand
CTTCTAGGATGTCACAGAGCATCAGATTTGAGCTCCCTGTGTCATATAGCAAATTCCCACTGGCTATCTAATATTACATGTGGTAATGCATATGTTTCAATGCTAATCTTTCAGTTCACCCCACCTCCTCCTTCCCCTGCTGTGTCCACAAGTCTGTTCTATGCCTGCATCTTCATTTCTGTCCTGAAAATAGGTTCATCAATAGTATTTTTCTAGATTCCATATATATGCATTAATATATGATATTTGTCTTTCTCTTTCTGACTTACTTCACTCTGTAGAGTAGGCTCTAGGGTCATCCACCTCATTAGCACTAATTCAAATACATTCGTTTTTATGACTGAGTAATATTCCATTGCATATATGTGCCCAAATTTCTTTATCCATTCATCTGTCGATGGACATCTAGGTTGCTTCCATGTCCTAGCTTGTAAATAATGCTGTGATGAACATTAGGGTGCGTGTGTGTCTTTTTCACTTATGGCTTCTTCAGGGCACATGCCCAGTAGTGGGGTTGTTTGGTCCTATGGTAGTTTTAAAGGAATCTCCATACTGTTCTCCATACTGGCAGTATCAATTTGCATTCCCACCAACAGTACAGGAGGGTTCCCTTTTCTCCACACCCTCTCCAGCAGTTATTGTTTGTAGAACTTTTTATGTGGCCATTATGACTGGTGTGAGGTGTTACCTCATTATGGTTTTGATTTGAATTTCTCTAATAACAAGCAATGTTGAGCATCTTTTCATGTGTTTATTAACCATCTGTATGTCTTCTTTGGAGAAATGTCTGTTCAGGTCTTCCGCCCACTTTTTGATTAGGCTGCTTTTCTGATACTGAGCTGAATGAGCTGCTTATATATTTTGGAGATTAAGCCTTTGTCAGTTGTTTCATTTGCTATTAATTTTCTCTCATTCTGAGGGTTATCTTTTTACCTTGTTTATAGTTTCCTTCATTGTGTAAAAGCTTTTAAGTTTAATTAGGTCCCATTTGTTTATTTATTTTTTAATTTCTGTTATTCTAGGAGGTGGGTCATAGAGGATATTGCTGTGATTTATGTCAAAGTGTGTTCTACTCATGTTTTTCCTCTAAGAGTTTTATAGTTTCTGGTCTTAAATTTATGTCTTTAATCCATTTTTAGTTTATTTTTGTGTATGGTGTTAGGGATTACTCTAATGTCATTATTTTACACATAGCTGTCCAGTTTTCCTAGCACCACTTATTGAAGAGACTATCTTTTCTCCATTGTATATTCTTGCCTCCTTTATTAAAGACAAAGTATCCATAGGTGTATGGGTTTATCTCTGGGTTTTCTATCTTATTCCATTGGTCTATATTTCTGTTTTTGTGCCAGTACCATACTGTCTTGATGGCCATAGCTTTATAGTATAGTCTAAAGTCAGGCAAGTTGATTCTTTGAGCTCGTTCTTCTTTTTCAAGATTGCTTTGGCTATTTGGGGTCTTTTGTGTTTCCATACAAATTGTGAAATTTTTTGTTCTAGTTCTGTGAAAAATACCATTGGTAGTTCGATAGGGATTGCATTGAATCTGTGAATTGCTTTGGGTAGTATAGTCATTTTCACAACATTGAGTCTTCCAACCCAGGAACATGGTATATCTCTCCATCTGTTTCTGTCATGTTTGATTTCTTTCATCAGTCAGGGCTTCCCCAATGGCTCAGCAGGTAAAGAATCTACCTGCAATGCAGAAAACACAGGAGATGCAGGTTTGATCCCTGGGTTGGGAAGATGGCCTGGAGGAGGAAATAGCAACCCACTCCAGTATTCTTGCCTGAGAAATCCCATGGAAAAGAACCCTGGCAGGCTAAGTCCATGGGGTCACAAAGAGTCAGACGTGACTGAGCACAACCATGGATGGGTCAGTGTCTTATAGTTTTCTGCATACAGGTCTTTTGTCTCTTTAGGTAGGTTTATTCCTAGATTGTTGTTCTTATTTCAGTGGTGAATGGGATTATTTCCTCAATTTCTCTTTCTGTTTTTTCATTACTTAATTAGATATCCTGCAACTTTGCTATGTTCAATGGTTAGCTCTAGTAATTTATCTTCTGCTGGCATCTTTAGGGTTTTCTATGTATAGTATCATGTCATCTGCAAACAGTGAGAATTTTACTTTTTTCAACCCTCCTTCTGGAGCCTCCATCTCCACATCCCACCCCTCCATGTCCTCACAGATAGTAGCATTATTTACATAGCCAGGACATGGAAGCAACCTAGATATTCATCCACAGATAAATGCATAAAGAAGTTGTGGTACATATATATAATGGAACATTACAGTTGTTTTCATCTTTAGTGTTAGAGTATTAGTCAAAGTATTGTTTTTTGCAGTTACTTAGGTTAGTTCTTTTCCCCCCTCCCTCTTCTTCAAAGTGGTTCCATTGAATCAGCAGTGGGGGTGGAGCACCCGGTCCACTTTAGAGAGCATTTCTGGCAACTTGGCAGTGGGTCTCTGTCCACACTGTCTTGCAGTGCCCCTCCACCAGCCCTGAGCTCCATGCAGTTCAACAGGGGGCCCTCCTGCAGGCTCTCTGGCAGAGGTCAAGAACTGGCTCCTGTAGGAACACGACCCTCAGGAGGAGGTGGAGCTCAGAAGCTGGATCGAGGGACTCATCAGCCTGTCCATCGGCCCAACTTCCAGAAGGCTCTGAAGGACGGGATCATCTTGTGCAGAAACACAAACAGACTCACAGACACAGAGAAAACAATCTTATTGTTGCCAAAGGGGAAGGGGAGGGCAGGGATAAATGAGAAGTTTGGGATTAACAAACACAAACTACTTATACAAAGTAGCTAAACAACAAAGATCTGTATAGCATAGGGAACTATGCTCAGTATCTTATAATAACCTATAATGGAAAAAAATCTGAAAAAGAATATATTATATATATTTGTATAGTTGAATCACTTGATTCTGTACACTTGATACTAACATAATATTGTAAATTAACCATATTGCAATTAAAAACACTAATTGTAGTATATATTTTTAAAAAAGAAAAATAAAATATGAGAATGAATCAAATCATCCAGGATGTGAGAGTGTTGATAGAGAAGTGAATGCAAATTTGTTACGGTTCCTTTTTTATAAGCAACAGTAGTCAGCTCTCATTGACTTAAAGAACAGCAATGTGTTACATGGATATCAAGAGGGAAAATGGAATTAAACTTGTCCAGGAGTCAAGGGAGAAGGGGCCCAGTCAAGCTCCTGTTACTGGAATAGTTTGCTTAGGTCACATGCCCTAACTGCTTTAGGATATACATTGTCCTGCTTCTGGATTCAAAGTCCTTGGTCCAATTCTAAGAATGGAGAGTTCCCCCTAATGCCAAAGCATAAATTCTTGACACTCTGGCAGTGGGATTCAGAAATGAACAAGTTGATTTAAAGAAAATGATGATTTACACATGAGTTGAAAGAATGAAAACTTATGCTTCTTTTAAATATATCTTTATTTTATGCTCATGATTATTGTGAAAATTTTATTATAGAACATTCTTCTTCATTTAATAATAAAAATGTTAAATGTACTTATAGTAAAATTTATAAAATTGACATTTATCATACCATAGTTTGTGGTAGCCCCAAATCTGAAATTGCACAAACTTTGCAGAGTTCTTCTTGAGTTTGACTATCATGTTTAAATCCATTCACTATTCATCTACAATGCAGAATAATGAGAAATCAATCAATATGTAGTTGTATATTTAATCACAAGGAAAGGAAATTCTTAAATCATAGAAAAATATTTATTTTTATTTTCTCAAAAAGATATTTTTATTTAAATATGCTCTATCTTCGTTTTAGAAAACAGGTCACAGCGATCATGACTGGGTTCTTCTTTAATCTTAGGAGTTTCTAAATTGTCACATATCTATTTCATTTAATTCATTCTTCAAAAGTACATTAAGCAGCTAAGGAAAAATAAGCAGAATTGGATACAAACCACAGAGGAGCAGAAAGAAAATCAAGGAAGGAAAAATGCTGAGGAGGCAGAAAATAGAGAAGGAAGGAACTATTAGAGGAGGAAGCAAATTAAGTAGAGTGGAAGGAAACCAAAACATTCAAGGCAAGACAATACTTTCCAGTACTGTCACATGCACATGTTAGCATGCTCAGTTGCTGCAGTTGTGTGTGACTCTACCCTGAGTCTGTACCAAAAAGAGGCTGCAGAAGAACAAAGAAGGAGAAGGAAAGCATGGCCATACCTTTCTGTTCCTCGAGAAGAGCTGTGGCTCTCTGGTTTTCCTGACTACACTCAGTGTTGGGGATGCCCATTGCTTTTAGAGGTGGTCCACTATTCAGCTACAGAAATAACTCAATTGACAAAAATCTTTGTCCATTTGAGTCTTTAAGGCCTGAGTCTAAAATTTAGAGTCTTACTCTAGGCAGAACTGGAAATTGTGTTTTTAATCCCTGTTTGATTAATTTTTAAAAAAGTGTAATTGACTTACATTATAATAGTTTCAGGTGTTGTTGTTGTTTAGTCCCTGAGTCATGTCTGATCCTTTTGTGACTGTATGGACTGTAGCCTGCCAGTCTTCTCTGTCCATGGGATTTACCAGGCAAGAATATTCAAGTAGTTTGTCATTTCCTTCTCCAAGGGATCTTCCCAACTCAGGGATCAAACTCATATCTCCTGTATTCCCTGCACTGCAGGCAGATTTTTTACCTGCAGAGCTACCAGGAAAGTCCAACACTTATATAAGTGGAACCTAAAAAATAAAACTATATACAAAAGAGAAACAGACGCATAGACGTAGAAAACAAGCTTGTGGTACCAAAGAGGAGAGGAAAGGGAAGGTGGACAAAGTAGAGTTAAGGATTGATGGATACAAACTACTATACATAAAATAGATACACAACAAGGATTTACTGTATAGCATAGGTAATTATACCCATTATCTTGTAATAACCTATAATGAAATATAATCTGCAAAAATATGAATCACTATGTAGTGAGATAACACAATATTGTAAGTCAACTATAAATAAATAAATAAATGGAGGGACTTCCCTGGTGGTCCAGTGGCTAAGATTCCCTACTCTCAATGCAAGATGTTGGATTCGATCCCTGGTCAGTCAACTAGATCCTATATACTGTAACTAAGAGATCATGTGTTGTAACTACAGATCCTAAATCCCACAACAAAGACAGAAGATCCTGTGTACTGCAACAAAACCCTAGTATAGCCAAATAAATATTAAAAAAAAGAAAGGAAAGGCAAAAAAGTGGTCAGTTTTATCTCAGTTTTGCTCTTTGTGATAGTCAGAAATCTGTGCTGGCCCCCTCTGACCTATATCATTGTGTTGATGACTCCTTTTGAGTGCAAGAGAGATCTGAAAATGATGGACTGTCACTTCCATGATTAATTTCTTGGCTTTAAAACAGAGATTATCTTCACTGGGTGAGCTCCATACAATCAGGTAAACCCTTAACAGAAAGGGGCTCTCTCTGAAGAAGATTTGACACTAGGGAGATTCTACTGCTGGCCTGGAGGATTCTGTTGCCACCATGTCATGTAAGCCCCTGATGAGTGAGAAGACCATTGGCAAGAAACTGGGAGCAACCTTTTGGAGCTGAGAGTGGTCTCAGACTGGCAAAGAATAGGGGACCTGAGTGTTACACTTTCTCGGAACTGAATTCTGCCATTACCTGAAAGAGCTTTCCCAGAGAGAGAGAAGACCAACACTGGCCAACACCTTAGTGAGATACCCTGAGGAGAGGATCCAGTTGAGCCATGCTGGTTTCCTGATCCATGGAAACTGTATGATAATAAATGTTTCAAAGCCTCTAAGTTTATGGTATTTGTTACAAAGCAAGTAACAACAGAAGAACTTTTGTTTCTAAGACATTCAGTTTTGATTGTGCCACCCCTTGCTTTCAGAGTATGAATGTTGTCTTTCTGATAAAAATTCAAGTTAAATAAGACTTTTTAGAACCCATGCTTCCCTGGTGGCTCAGATAGTAAAGAGTTTGCTTACAATGCAGGAGACCTGGGTTCAGGCCCTGGGTTGGGAAGATCCCCTGGAGAAGGGAATGGCTACCCACTCCAGTATTCTTGCCTGGAGAATTCAGTGGATGGAGGAACCTGGTTGGGTACAGTCCATGGGGCTGCAAAGAGTTAGACCCTACTGAGCAGCTAACACTTTAAAATCCTGATCGTCTCTCTAGCCTTGTTGCCTGCCAATCTGATGTCACTCCATTCCAGTCAGACTAAAATAATTGGAGGGCCCATAACACTGCGCTCTCTCTTGCTTCACTTCTTCCTTGTAATTCCTGTCTCAATCTAAACTTCGCTCTTTTACCAAGTGTTTTACTAGTGCCCTAAGACTAGTAGGGCTTTCAGGGTGCCTCAGAGGGTAAAGCATCTGTCTGCAATGCAGGAGACCCGGGTTCAATCCCTGGGTCTGGAGGATCCCCTGGAGAAGGAAATGGCTACCCACTCCAGTATTCTTGCCTGGAGAGTCCCATGGATGGAGGAGCCTGGTAGGCTACAGTCCACAGGGTCGCAAAGAGTTGGACACGACTGAGTGACTTCACTTCACTTCACTTAAGACTAGTACCGTGAGGCCACCATTATCTTGGTCCCCAGACAATCTTGTTCTTATTCCTCTTGTCAGGTGGGTAGAATAGGGAAAAGGAGTCCAAAATGGTGGTGGCTAAAAGACAAGGAAGGGAAAAGCCCACGAAAATAGAACAAAGAAAGGTCCGAGGACCAGAGATTGTCTCAATCTAAACTTCGATCTTTTACCAAGTGTTTTACTAGTGCCCTAAGACTAGTAGGGCTTTCAGGGTGCCTCAGAGGGTTAAGAGTCTGTCTGCAATGCAGGAGACCCGGGTTCAATCCCTGGGTCTGGAGAATCCCCTGGAGAAGGAAATGGCTACCCACTCCAGTATTCTTGCCTGGAGAGTCCCATGGATGGAGGAGCCTGGTAGGCTACAGTCCACAGGGTCGCAAAGAGTTGGACACGACTGAGTGACTTCACTTCACTTCACTTAAGACTAGTACCGTGAGGCCACCATTATCTTGGTCCCCAGACAATCTTGTTCTTATTCCTCTTGTCAGGTGGGTAGAATAGGGAAAAGGAGTCCAAAATGGTGGTGGCTAAAAGACAAGGAAGGGAAAAGCCCACGAAAATAGAACAAAGAAAGGTCCGAGGACCAGAGTGAGGACCTCAGGTAAAACAAACAACACTCCTGGCTGGCTCAATTTACATAGGACAGGCCCAGGGAGAGAAAAACATATAAAAAGAGGAGCCACATCTAGCACGCTCTCTCTCTCCTGCACGCTAGGGCACTCTCGATGTGCCCTCATGCCTCGAAGATGGATTTTCCTGCTATCTTCTAAACAAAATAGAGCTGTAACACTGAGCTGTAATGCTGATTTGTCTAAGAGCTATAACATGGTCCATTCGAGACCTGAGAGCTATAACACAGTCTGTCCAAGACCCGAGAGCTGTGACACTCCGTGGGGGCTTTAATGCCCATCACTCCAAATCTTTGTTGTGAAGAGACAAAGAACCAAGGAGCATACACTCGCGTGACACCTCCTGTAGCCCTTGGCACACTGACAAAACTGTCGGCTTACCTGCCTGCCTCCCTGAGTACAAGGCATGGTCTCTGCGGGCGGAGGTTTTACCTCACTCAGCATTTTACTTTACAGGGTCTAAGTCCATGTTGAATGAATGAACTTGTAAATGGGAAAAGAGGCTGCGCACTGCCTTACATATGCATTCAGGAAAAGCCAAATCATAATCTGTTCCAGTGCAGAGAGTCTCGGTTTTGAATACCAGATGACTGAACCACTCTATCAGTTCAATCACTTTGGGCGAAGTCTCTGAATGTCATTAAGTTTCATTTTCACACTTTGAGAAATATGGATGCTAGTAAAGTTTACTGTATAAGATTGAAGAAACTAGGAAAATGTATGTAGTCACATAGATCAGTGCCAAATAGATAGTTAAATGAACAAAAAATTTTAAACTATTAGTTTTATTGTAGTTTCTCATTAATAATTGGATTTCATGCATGCTTAGATGTGGGCTACTGAGGGGACCAAACATCTTTGCACCTTTTTCTTGTGCTGAGCAGATCTCTTTTTTCTTGTTCTCTGTCTCTTTTTCCTTTAGGGAAAGAGAAGCTTAACAGCAGTTGGCTTGCTGTTTCCTGCTCATTTGCTGCTTTGAGTTTCACTTTCCTTTCTCAGAAACAGGAAGCCAGGGATCTCAACAGAACCTTCAGTCTCCAAACTCCGGCTAGTCCATAAGTGTGACAGAGCAGTTAACACTCCATTAAGCCTTGTCCCATTCTGAAAAGCTGGTAAGTGACTTGCTGCCATCCAATGTTTCCTAGCTGTGGGCAAAGAAATTTGTTTGTTTTTCTTTCTTTAAGAAGAGTTTCAAGTGAAATCACTACTAAGATCATGCTTTTTGCTTTTGTTGGTTTTGCTTTTTAATGAATATTTCAAATACAGGGAATACAGAGAATACATAAACTTTACTGTAATCTTATACAGTTCTGGTTTTTTAAATGATTTGCTTTATTAATAAGAATAGTTTTTTTTTCTTGAAAACTTCAAGGCATTACAGATCTCACTGAAATTATTGATGAAACTCTGTTATATTTTCTTCACTTCCCTTACTTCCTAGAGAGAAATTATACCCAGACTTTGTCATAAATTATTGTCATGCTTGTTTTTATGCTATTTTACTGTATATATATGTGTATTTAAATGACCTCTAGTATTGCTTTGTAAATTAACAGTTTATTTATGTTACCATACTAAGATTCTCATTCTCCACTTGTTTCTTTCCAGTCAATATGAATTCTTTGAGATTTATCCGCATTGAGACAAATAGGTCTAATTCAGTTACTTCAATGCTCGTTAATATTTCCTTTTATGAATATGCAAAAATTTGTACATCCAATCTTCTAACATCACCATAAACAATGATGCTATGCACATTGTTTCCAAAATGATGCATGCCCATCAGGACAATGTAAATATTCTTGAATTTCTATATCCTGGTCATCTGTCTCACTGAACTTTTGTTTGATGTGAAATGATATCTCATTGTTGTTTAATTTACAGTTTCTTGTCACTAGAACTCTTGAACATTTTTTTTTCATAGTTTATAGTCCATTTAAGTTACTTCCACTTGTGAATTTCTTGTTCACATACTTTGACTGCTTTTCTATTAGGTTGTTTGTGGTTTCTTTATTGTTCATAGGTGGGATAGTATTTGTAAGATATGTGATGTTTTAAGGTTGCATTTGTTGTACCTTTTATTGTAAAATATTTTAAGTTTAAATGTAATTAAATTTATTTTTCTTTCCTTTATAGTTTGTACTATTGGTATCTTATTTTAGAAATCCTTCCCAACGCAAAGGTTGTAATGACAATATCTCGTACGTCCTTCTAAAAATTTTTCACATTTAATGCTTCATATCAACTGGAATTTACTTTTAAGAATGTTATGGGATTATGATGATATGACTTAATTAAAATTTTTTTTTCCTATAGAGCTATTACTTCCCCTCCAAGTTGAGTAATCAGTTGTGTTAAGTTTGTATTTGGTTTAAGTGTTTCTTAATTTCACTTTCTGCTTTATCTCATGTTTATTTCTTTGAAATTATACCCAGCAGTAAAGTCTCCACATGTAAACTTGGCATTCAGCTTTGTTTTCCAGGGCACCCCAGCTATGAAAGTGGGTCAGTCTCAGGGCTCTTGACTATCTTAATGCCACGGTCACATTTTCCTAATTATTGTAATTTTATATAATTCTTAACTTGTTCATCTTTAAAACTCTCTTGGCTATTCTTTGCTCTTTGAGATATCATGGGAACTTTCAGATTATCTTCTTACATTCAATCGAAAGAATGTTCTTGGGCTTTTGATCACCCTTGTGCTGAACTGAAAGATATATTTTGGAGGAATTGACATAATTTTTAAGAAGGCTTTTGGTCATCCAAGAAAATTAGATAGGTCTTCATTTATTTGGGTCATTTTTCATGTCCTTTATAACATTTTTTTTTGTAATTATCTCTACAGAAGTTGTTTATATCTTAAAAAAAATTTTCTCCCAGCTACATTATTTGCTGCTTTTGTGAATAAATTTTAAAAATCCACTTCTTTTTTTTTCTTTAGGCTTGTTAATATTTTGCTGAAGATTTTAAAAAATATTTATTTATTTTTAATTGCTTGATGATTGGCTTACAATATTACACCTATATTTAAGAGTGAGACTAGCTTGCAGTGTTCCTGCTTGCCATGCCATTGTAATGTGTTGGTTTCTATTCTCTTGACGTGTTTTTTTAAGATTCTCCTGTTTATCACTCAAAGTTTGGTTTAGTTATTGGACCCACTTATCTTTGCAATTTATTTGTGGGAAGTCTTTAACGATGAGTTTTGTTTTTTAGAATAGCTATGGGACTATTCTTTTTTTTTTTTCTATTTATTTTCAAGTCAGTTTTGGTAAGTTTTTCTCAGAATTAACCCATTTCAGATTTATTTTCTTAAAAATTTTTCAGCTTAAAAAATGTTTCTATTGTTTGTAGCATATGTACTGATATTCTTGTCTATGTTCTTGATTTTGGTACATTGTCCCTCCCCCCAACCATTATTTGTCAATATCAGCAATGTTTTCCTGACTTCATTATTTATACTTTTTGAAAACTAACATTGGTTCTGTTAATCTTCTCTTTGTATATTTATTTTTGCTTTATTAAGCTTGGCTTTTACTTTTACTATTTAATTTCTTTTGTGTGTGTGTAACTGGCAATTTTCCCCTGACTTGTGAAGCGAATTTTATATTATTCATTTTCAGCCTTTCTTCTTTTCTAATACATATATTTAATTATAAACACGTTTTACAGCATGTTTTAGCTTCATTTCACAAGTTTTGACAATAATTATCATTTATTCAATTTTCAAGATCTTATTAAGTTTTCTTATTTGATCAATGGACTTCCTAGTACTGAGTGAAGTCACTCAGTCATGTCTGACTCTTTGCGACCCCATGGACTGTGTAGCCCGCCAGGCTCCTCAATCCATGGGATTTTCCAGGCAAGAATACTGGAGTGGGTTGCTATTTCCTTCTCCAGGGGATCTTCCCGACCCAAGGATTGAACCCGGGTCTCCTGCACTGTGGGCAGACTCTTTAACATCTGAGCCACCAGAGATTTCTTTATTTTCTAATATATTAGGGAATCTATTTTATGTTTGAAATGTTTTGAGACTTGCTTGATTTTTGAGCTTTGTATGACTACTTTGATATCTGCCATATTCTTTCTTTCTCTCATTCTTAGACTTTAGTTGCATAGATATCCGCTCATTTTACTATACTCTCTATTCTCTTTGGTCCTTTGTTCTTTTTCCTTCTCTTTGTCTCAATTTTTCATTTGATATAGCTTCTTCCAACTAATTCTTTCTTTCAAGTGTGTTTAACCTTCAGTTAAATTTATTTTTCAATTTTTACATTTCAGATGTTTATTTTTAAAGTCTAGAATTCCCTTCAACTCCCACCCCACTCCATTTTCTGTCAGCCATTTAATCTTATCTTTTACTTATTTGAATACACCAAGCTTGCATGCTAAGTTGCTTCAGGCATGTCTGACTGATTTTGACCCTTTGGACTATAACCTGCCAGGCTCCTCTGTCCATGGGATTCTCCAGCCAGAAGACTGGGGTGGACTGCCACGCCCTCCTCCAGGGGATCTTCCTGGCCCTGGGATGGAACCCACCTCTCCTGCAGCTCTTGCATTGCAGTCAGATTCTTTACGGATGAGCCACCAGGGAAGCCCACACAAAGCTTAGTTGTTTAAAAATCACTGTGGGTAACTCAATTATCAGTATGGATTTGTTTCTATTTTTTGTTTTTTTCTCTTGTTTTTCTATCATGTTTTTTTGTCTGCTCTCTGGTGTTTATGATGAGTGTGAGACATTGAATATCAAGAAAATGTAGACCTAATTTAAAGTTAAGAAAATTTTCTTTTCACTCAGACAAAATTTATTTTTTTGCATCTGTCCTATATAGCTAGAGACATTGGCAATTCTCATTTGTCTTAATCCTATTATAGATTAGATTGAGAAGACTAGAGATGGAATTAAGTCTGTTTCAGTCCACTGGTGGTTCTTCCCTGTTCAGTTCAATTCAGTCGCTCAGTTGTGTCCGACTCTTTGTGACCCCAGGGACTGCAGTCCATGTCCATCACCAACTCCTGGAGCTTTCTCAGACTCATATACATCGAGTTGGTGATGCTGTCCAACCATCTCATCCTCTGTCATTCTTTTCTCCTCCTGCCTTCAATCTTTCCCAGCATCAGGATCTTTTCCAATGAGTCAGTTCTTCCCATCAGGTGGCCAAAGTACTGGAGCTTCAGCTTCAGCATCAGTCCTTCCAATGAATATTCAGAACTGATTTATTTTAGGATTGACTGGTTTGAACTCCTTGCAGTGCAAGGGACTCTCAAGAGTCTTCTCCAACACCACAGTTCAAAAGCATCAATTCTTCATTGCTCAGCTTTCTTTATAGCCCAACTCTCACATCCATACAAGACTACTGGAAAAACCATAACTTTGACTAGACAGACATTTGTTGCAAAGTAATATCTCTGCTTTTTAATATGCTGTCTAGGTTGGTCATAGCTTTTCTTTCAAGGAGCAAGCGTCTTTTAATTTCATGACTGCAGTCACCATCTACAGTGATTTTGGAGCTCAAAAAAATAAAGTCTCTCACTGTTTCCATTGTTTCCTCATCTATTTGCCATGAAGTGATGAGACCAGATGTGATGATCTTTGTTTTCTGAATGGAGAATTTAAAGCCAACTTTTTCACTCTCCTCTTTCACTTTCATCAAGAGTTTCTTTAGTTCTTCTTTGTTTTCTTACATAAGGCAGGTAAGATGGTCTGGTAGTCCCATCTCTTTCAGAATTTTCCAGTTTGTTGTGATCCACACAGTCAAAGGCTTTGGCATAGTCAATAAAGCAGCAGCAGATGTTTTCTGGAACTTTCTTGCTTTTTTGATGATCCAGCAGATGTTGGCAATTTGATCTCTGGTTCCTCTGCCTTTTCTAAATCCAGCTTGACTATCTGGAAGTTCATGGTTCATGTACTGTTTAAGCCTGCTTTGGATAATTTCGTAGCAGCTTCTGAATTTGACAGATAGACCAATGTCAAGCTGACCTCTCTGCAGTCACTTCTTTTCCAAATCTTAGCCAATAATATAATTCTTTACTGCTTTGTTTTCTCTCCAATGCTTTCAAATATATTTATATCACAGTTATCCTTGTTTTTAATTTTTCTTATTGAAAATATTGGCATGATGGCTAATGTTCTAGCCATCATGGACTTTCCTACCTATTAAATCCTCTCATGTTTCAATTTCTTTCTTTGTGCACTGTTTTTTGAATTAATTTCTCATTTCTATCATCAGATTCATGGATTGGTAAAATACGCCCTCATTCCAGCCGTCTATTTTTGTAAAAAAGTTTCTATTTGGAAGCTGTCATGAGCTTTGTTTATGACTGCTTTTGCCTTATGCTGGCAAAGTTGAGTAACTGTGGTAAAAACAATATGACCTCCAAATCCTAAAATTTTTACTGTGTGTTGCTAAGAAAAAGTGTGATGATCTCTGCTCTAATTCATTAATTTCTCTCTACTTTTAAAATCCAGTCTCTAGTTTGTTTTTCCTATTGACATAAAAAATTAATAATATTTAAATGTCTAAATTATCTATTTTTCATATCTATCCATTAATGTTATATATATTAAAATATATAATGTATATGTATATACATTCAGTTCAGTTTAGTCACTCAGTCACGTCCGACTCTTTGTGACCCCATGAATCACAGCACGCCAGGCCTCCCTGTCCATCACCAACTCCTGGAGTTCACCCAAACTCTTGTCCATTGAGTCAGTGATGCCATCCAGCCATCTCATCCTCAGTCGTCCCCTTCTCCTCCTGCCCCCAATGCCTCCCAGCATCAGAGTCTTTTCCAATGAGTCAACTCTTTGCATGAGGTGGCCAAAGTACTGGAGTTTCAGCTTTAGCATCATTCCTTCCAAAGAACCCCTAGGACTGATCTCCTTCAGAATGGACTGGTTGGATCTCCTTGCAGTCCAAGGGACTCTCAAGAGTCTTCTCCAACACCACAGTTCAAAAGCATCAATTCTTCGGCGATCAGCTTTCTTCACAGTCCAACTCTCACATCCATACATGACCACTGGAAAAACCATAGCCTTGACTAGATGGACCTTTGTTGGCAAAGTAATGTCTCTGCTTTTCAATATGCTATCTAGGTTGATCATAACTTTCCTTCCAAAGAGTAAGCGTCTTTTAATTTCATGACTGCAGTCACCATCTGCAGTGATTTTGGAGCCCCCCAAAATAAAGTCTGACACTGTTTCGACTGTTTCCCCATCTATTTCCCATGAAGTGATGGGACCGGATGCCATGATCTTCGTTTTCTAAATGTTGAGCTTTAAGCCAACTTTTTCACCCTCCTCTTTCACTTTCATCAAGAGGCTTTTTAGCTCCTCTTCACTTTCTGCCATAAGGGAGGTGTTGTCTGCATATCTGAGGTTATTGATACTTCTCCCAGCAATCTTGATTCCAGCTTGTGCTTCTTCCAGCCCAGAGTTTCTCATGATGGAGTCTGCATATAAGTTAAATAAGCAGGGTGACAATATACAGCCTTGACATACTCCTTTTCCTACTTGGAACCAGTCTGTTGTTCTATGTCCAGTTCTAACTGTTGCTTCCTGACCTGTATATACGTATGTGTGTGTATACATTTCTTTACACTCCAAATCCAAATAACATGCTTTAATTGGGTCAGTGAATAAAGAACTCACTGAAACTAGTATAGCAGAAATCACAATACTGTACTGCTCTCTGAAACTATTATTTTTGTTTTCCCTACTAGATACAGAACAATGGCAGTGACAACCACATTGACATGGAATGAGGAAAGAAGTTTTCGAAAGCTGCTTGGAAATGTTTCTCTGAGACTTCTTTATAAGTCTAGTGTCCATGGAGAAAATACTGTAGAAATGCAGTATAGGTGCCGTTGTCAAGGACCCATTGTAACAGTGATTTATCATTCCAACAATATCTTTGGTTTCTTTATGCTTGGGCATAGTTCTGAAAAGTCTGAAAGTTTTATAGAGCCAAATGCTTCCTTCTTTTTTTCACTTCAAAAGAATGAAACAATGGAAATGAAAACTGTAGTTTTAAATTCAACAGTGACAATTTCTTATAATAACCTGAGATTTTGTATCTCTAGTTATGACAATCAATATTTAGTTCTAAATTTCAGCAAAAAATGCATTTATATAGCTAGAGTTTTAGAGGAAGAATTAAGAGTAAAATGTGACTCAAGGTTCCCACGTTTAGAATGTGAAGTTTTTCAAGTTGAAGGTATGTTAATTTGTACACTACTATGTTCTGATTCTAGTCTTTGTGTTTGATAACTCATAATTAATCTACAAGAACAAGAAGAAAGAAGACAGACAAGTGAATTTCATAGCCCTCATTTTTTAATAACTCCAAAATGAAACATGGAAGGCATAAAGGTTATGGGGTTATCACTCAGAAAATATAGGCAGCTTTGACCAAAGTAAGTTGAGAAGTTTGAATGAAGAGATGGAGAAGAGAAGAGAGAAGTCTCATTATTTTGATACGTGACACCTTTTGAGTTAGCCCTGGGACTTCTAGACATAATTATGAGTTTGCAGAGTGACTTATACAAAGAAGATACTTTTAGCTCCTCTTAATCTCATTATGCTGCCAACCCTAATTCCTAACCAAACAGCTCAGCTGGATTATGCAAAAAGACTCACTGCTCTATTTAGAAGTTAGACTTGGTCACATTTAATCAGACAAGCTTAAAAATTGTTATTTCATGTTTATTTCCTTTAGGAATTAAGGATGAGGCAGGCTACATAAACAGGATAACAAGAGCCACACAGTAAGTTAGTTTCTTGAACTATCTATTACTCGTTTCATTTAGAGCAACTGTATGAATGGCACTGACCGTAAGATTAAAAATCATGTTACTGGGAGTGATAAAAATCAGTTCCAGTGTTCCTGACATAATGTGTTGAAGACAATTTAGAACAGCAACAAAAACAAAATCACTACCAGCTGAAACTTTTTAAGATCCGCCTGATGGCAGTTTGACTTCATGTTTCGCTTTGGTTCTGTTAGATTCAGTTTTCCAGAGTTGAGACGACTATTTTAGATAATTCCTCTGAATCCTTGTTTTGACAATCAAGTTTTCAGAGGACCTCAGAAAATTTTAAAAACAAAGTACCCTCTTCCCACTTTATAGATAAAAACCTGCATTACATATATTTTATTTTTGTTTCCCCTTAATGTAACATTGTTACTGAAAATTCATTTTCAGTGTTGTTGTTATTTCTTATAGGATCTAAGGCTAATAGTTTAGAAGTTATTTGGTTGCTGGTTAGTTTAACTTAGATATAGATAAGTACATTTTCTTCAAGCACAAAATGTATAACCTTAGATCCTTTCAAGTTATATGAAAGAAGATGCTAATATCAAAATAATAAATAAGTGTTAAAACATGCTTTTTAGCAGAAAGAAAAGCTCAGCAGAATTATATTTTTCCTGTGGAAGTTTGGCTGTTGTATTTAACTGCTGCAGTTTTCCAGGCACAGAAATAGTCTCCTAGCAGATGTCAGAGCCTACAGTCCCTATGCAGACTTGGTTTCAGAAATCCGTATTCTCTTGCTGGGTCCGGTTGGGTCTGGAAAGTCCAGTTTTTTCAATTCAGTGAAGTCCATTTTCCAAGGCCATTTGACTCGCCAAGCCATAGTGGGATCTGATGTCACCAGCATTACTGAACAGGTAAGTTATTTCAGGATTTCCTGAGGATTTTGTTTTATAGGTTACAATTATGAGGTCTGTTAATTTCTTTGGCATTTTCTCTCATAGCTTAACCTCTTAATCTATGAACAATTAAATGCTAAATCAAATGTAAAACAGGAATAAAAATTGAATTAGAATGGCCCCCATGAGTTATAGTAGATAGAGAAGCTTTCCATTTTTTATGGACATAAGCAGTTTTAAGTAGAATGCTTTTTGGTATTTGCAAAAAATAATTAATGTTTAAAAACTTTGTAGATATCTTTGTCCATTTTATTTGATATATATATATATTTACTCATGTCCCACATGGTTTTGCCTGGATTGAAATTATTTTCTCTTTTTTTCTAATAAAAAATGATAATTATGTATTGTAACACTTTTGCATTATATGAGATCATTTAATAGAAAATGATCATGAGAAGCAAAACCTTCATGGGGTAAATCAATCTACCAATGCTCCTATAAAGATTGTCTTATTTGTAAATAAATGTATTTAAGGAAATAAGTACCAATACCATTTTTAAAGCTGTCATGCTAAAGATCTTCGATTTACAGTGCAATATTTATCTAGAAGCTTCTATTCTATGCTCGTCAATATTATGTATCAAACAAAAAGAATAAAGGGAATTAATAGAAAATGTCAAAATCAAGCTGTGTTTTTCTATGATTGCTACGGTCCAATATTGTTATCTTCTGTTTGAGAATATGTTGTATGTTGTCAATGCAAAATTTAGCATAAGACAGTCATAGCTGATTTAATTTTAGATCATATTTAATAACTGAAAGCATTTTCTAAGACTTTTAAGAATCACATCTTATTTCTGGATGTTGGCTTTTCTCTATCCACTTCAGTGGCTTTATTATGATATATGGGCCTAGCCCCAGAAGCAAGATACTGCAACAGCAATTCAGTACATTAAGCATTGATTGAAATGTTTATGTTTGCTAAATATTGTGTTGCTACAGAGACTATGCAAATAAAACTATGCCCTTTACTCAGGGAGCTCAGAGACCAATGTAGATAATAATCAAGTAAGTACTATTCAGTGTGAGACATGCTATAATAGTGGTACTCATCAGGACAGAATTTCTATGCCTTCTTTTTATGTTGAAAACTCCAGTGACTTGCTGCTTTAAGGGAAGATGTATTAGATCCTGAACTCCAAATAGAATGAAAATACTATATACATTAAAGGAAAACAGGACAGCATGTTAGTGAAGAAAATGGAATACTTTATTGCTCAGAGACCCTTCTTTCTGAAGAATTGAAGCTGTAAAGAAAACAGGTTAATGGTTATTGGGACTATGAATGTGCCTATTGATCTTGAAATTTTACAGTGTATTGAATATTATCTAACTCTGCTGCTGCTGCTGCTGCTAAGTCGCTTCAGTCGTGTCCGACTCTGTGCGACCCCATAGACAGGAGCCCAACAGGCTCACCCGTCCCTGGGATTCTCCAGGCAAGAACACTGGAGTGGGTTGCCATTTCCTTCTCCATTGTGTGAAAGCGAAAAGTGTAAGTGAAGTCGCTCAGTCACATCCGACTTCTAGCGACCCCATGGACTGCAGCCTACCAGGCTCCTCCATCCATGGGATTTTCTAGGCAAGAGTACTGGAGTGGCTTGCTATTGCCTTCTCCGATTATCTAACTCTAATTAGAGTTAATTTCTTTCATGTTGAGTTACCAATAAGCCCCATTTACTTAGATCAAAATCTCCAGTGGAATTACTCTAGGCATTTTTATGAAGCGGTGGGTGCTTTGACTCCTTCACAAATGACAATAGGTTACAGAGGAATTCTCCACTTCCTGGTTTGGACTGAAAGAACTGAATATCATCTGGTGTCTCTGAGAAGCCCTTTTCTTTGTGATTCTTCCCAAATCTTCCATAATTGAGTCTATGTTGAAAGTGTATTTGACCAATAAATGAAATTTTTACTCTTGCCTGAAAAATCCCATGGATGGAGGAGCCTGGTAGGCTGCAGTCCACGGGGTCGTACAGAGTTGGACACAACTGAAGTGACTTAGCAGCAGCATCCTGAAAAATAGTCTTGGGATCTGATGGAGTGTGTCTAGAAAAGAAGCTTCGTTAAAGTGAAAAGTGAAAGTTCCTCAGTTGTTTCTGACTCTTTGTGACCCCATGGACTGTCCATGGAATTCTCCAGGCCAGAATACTAGAATAGGTAGTCTTTTCCTTCTCCAATGGATCTTCCCAACCCAGGGGTTGAACCCAGGTCTCCTGCACTGCAGGCAGATTCTGCATGCAAAGTGCTCCTAATGCATGTCAAAATATGGTGGTTGTAAGCTGAACTTTTCTCATGGAATATCATATTTGATTGAAAAGGCAACTGAAAGACTTGCTTATTTATACCGGATATTTGGTAGACATTTTTGGGAAAAATGCACGAAATGAGGGTATCACTTCAAGGATAACAACCCACAGTGTTTGTTGTCAAAGATAACATTTGAGCTTTTAAGAAAAACAGCATGAGGAAGTTTGTATCCACTTCTTTGAGCTTGAAAACTTAAGAACTTAAAGACTTATCTAATGAGATTAATGATGGTATTAACAAATATGATATTTTAATATTGTACAATGAAATGTACCAATATTTGGAAGATCCAGATAAGCCAGTGAACCAATACTTTCAAATGACCAGTGCATCACATTACAAAATCATGGATGGATAAAAAATATATTCAAAGTGTAAAATAAATCAATGAACTTAATGTCATAGTTAAAAGTATCACAGATTTCACATTGCAGGTAACCTTTGAGAAATTATCACTTGTTCAGCTTTGATGTATTATTAATGAGCAATGTCCATAATTCTCTGAAAGCTGTTAAATACTCCCTCCTTGCCTACTGCCTGTATGTGCGAGGTCAGATTTTTTCATATACTTCAACCAAAACAATATATCACAACAGATTGAATGCAGAGGCAACTATGAGAATCTTGCTGTTTTCTACTGATTCAGACATTAAAGAGAATTGCAGAAAGTAAATCAATCCCACTCTTTTCTATAATTTTTTGAAAATAGTTTTTTCCTAAAATTGTTAGATTAATATATAACAGGTTCATATTGTGTTTTTAAATAATTTAAGAAATATTAAAAATTTTTGTTTTAATTTCTAGTATGTTGCATATAAATAGATAAGACCCACATGAATAAAATATCTTTGGAAGTCTCAATAATTTTTAAGAAACTTAGTTGATCTTGAGACCAAAATGTTTGAGGGCCACAGTATAAATATTAACAAATTTTTCTTATTATTATTACATCTTGAAGGCTAGTTGAAGAGTGAACTTTTATATTGCTGTGTTTTGTTTTACAGTATAGAATATATTCTATTAAAGCTGGAAAAAATGGCCAATCTCTGCCATTTATGTTGTGTGACTCCATGGGGCTGGATGAGAAAGAGGGAGTAGGCTTATGTGTGGATGACATACCCCACATTTTAAAAGGCTGTGTGCCAGACAGATATGAGGTAAGAATCCTTCAAAGTCTAGAACATTTCAAATCATTTTCAGCAATGCTTTTTGTTGATATTTTATCACATGCATTTCCAATTTTTATAAAGTGGTGTCAACACCAACCAATACTACTGTATTTTAAATAAAAAAATATTTATTTATGTAAAGAAAGCAGATAGCTTCTCTTATTTTCTACAGCATTAAGAAATATAACCAAAAGGCAAGATTTTACTCATATAGGTTCCAGGAAAAGGTCAGGAGGAACTGTGTTTATATTACTCTTTGCTATGATTCTAAATACTAGGAAAGGAGTAATATAATTTTTGCACTTTTATAATCACTTAGATAAAATATTGAAACAACTACTCTTAGTTGATATGTGATGTTACACTGAAGGTGAGCAGGCTTCACTCCTTAAATACAGCCTAAATACCTGATTTCAAAGGGTGACTCTGCCACCAAATAGGTGTGTACCCATAAGTAAGTTACATGCTTGTCTCAGTGAGTTTTTGTGTGTGTGTGTGTGTGAAATGTAGATAATAATAATGCTGATCTCATAGGTGGCTAAGAAGATTAAATGAGAAGATAAACTCTAAGTTCTCAGAAAGTTAACCATCAACTTTCTTTTAGGTATTGGGTGCAATAAAATTAGCCTCAATTTCTAAGCAGTGGTTTCCTTTTCCTCAATTGTGCTTTGAGATTTGGAGAGACTGAGATTTGAAATTAGCTTTAAAAAAATAACATTGTTTGTACTTTTCTGAAATATTTCCATTATGGATAATTAAGTTGTAATTATATATATATATATATATATATATATATATAGCCAAAGCAATGAAGTGGGTTGTATTTTTTTTTAATATAATGATGCCATGCTAACAGAGGAGAGGAAGTGTGAAAGAATGTTATGAACTAATCTGGGGCAGTAGTGTCTGGGAGAAGGGAAGTTTTGTGTTGGAAGTTAGTGGCGATCATGCTTGAAACATGAATTGTATCTGAAAGAATTCAGCAGAATTCTTTTAAATGAATGAAAGAATTCTCTTAAATGTTGCCTTATATTTCTATAACAGTTTAGTCCCCAAAAACCAATTACACCCAAGCATCCTACTTTCATCACTTCTCCATCACTGAAAGACAGGATTCACTGTGTGGCTTATGTCTTTGATATCAACTCTATGGATAATCTCTCCTCCAAAATGATGGCGAAGCTCAAACAAATTCAAAAAGAAGTAATAAACTGCGGTGAGTTTCAAAACATTTTTACTTTGAAATAAAGATACATTCACAGAAAATTGCAAAAAGATTACAGCAAGCTCCCATGTCCCCTTCTTCCAATTTCCAGAGTCCTGGTTTGGTTGGTGGCAATAGCAGATAGAGATCATTCTAAGGCTTTACTGAAATCCTTAAAGACTAGAATGGCTCTAATTTTTTCATCATGTGTGATTTTCCTATGGCTAGATAGAGGAGTTACCTCCCCATATTAGGTGACTAGACCAGAAAGATTAAAACCAGGAGATACAGCACTCATAATGTGTGTTATAGCTCTGTTATTTTGCTACACGGGTAGATTCCAGTAACTATCACTACATACAGAACTATTCCATCGCCATGAAAGTCTTTGTCATGGTACCCCTCAACCTCACCATCCTTAATTTTTGGCAGCAATTAATCTCTCCTTCATAAGTTTTGAGAATGTTATACAAATGGAATTCCAACAGTATGTCTGATTTGAGGCTGGCTTTCTTCACTCAGTCTAATATCCTTTGAATTACATAAAAGTTGTTACGTACATCAGTTGTTCATTTCTGTTTATTGTTGTGTACTAATTCATGGCATAGATATTCCATAGTTGTTTCAACTGTTCTTTATCAAAGGACTTTTTGATCACTTCTGTTTTTTTGGCTATTGCACATAAAGTTCCTTCGAATATTAGTGTGCAGGTTTTTTTGTGGATGTGTTTTCTTTCTTCTGGGATCATTCCCCAAAAGTGTGATTGCTGGGTCCTATGCTAACTCAGTGTTTAATTTTTAAAAGAAAATGCCAAACCACTTTTAAGAATTACTGCACATTTTCTATTTTTACAATATATGAGAGATCCAGATTCTCTGGATTCTTGCTCAGTTCAGTTCAGTTCAGTTCAGTCGCTCAGTCGTGTCTGACTCTTTGCGACCCCATGAATCGCAGCACGCCAGGCCTCCCTGTTCATCACCATCTCCCGGAGTTCACTCAGACTCACATCCATCGAGTCCGTGATGCCATCCAGCCATCTCATCCTCGGTCGTCCCCTTCTCCTCCTGCCACAGCGTTTCTCATGATGCACTCTGCATATAAGTTAAATAAGCAGGGTGACAATATACAGCCTTGACGTACTCCTTTGCCTATTTGGAACCAGCCTGTTGTTCCATGTCCAGTTCTAACTGTTGCTTCCTGACCTGCATACAGATTTCTCAAGAGGCAGGTTAGGTGTTCTGGTATTCCCATCTCTTTCATTGCTAGTATTTGCAATTATTGCTTTTTTTTTTTTTAATTAACTTTTCTAGTAGGTATATAGTGATAGTTCGCATTGCCCTAATGGTGGCTCAGCTGGTAAAGAGTCTGCCTGCAGTGTAGGAGACCTGGGTTCAATCCCTGGGTCAGGAAGATCCCCTGGAGAAGGACGGAGCAACCCATTTCAATAGTCTTGCCTGGAAAATTCCATGGATGGAGGAGCCTGGCAGGCTACAGTCCATGGGTTGCAAAGAGCTGGACATGACTGAGGGACTTCACTTTAATGATGAATTACACTGACCATCTTTTAATGTACTTATTTGCTTGCATATGTCTTCTTCAGTAAAAGATCTCTTCATGTCTTTGACCTGCTCTCTATTTGGACACTTTGGTGTTTTTACTGTTGAGTTTTAAAAGATCCATAAATCCTAGATATGATTCAATTGTCAGATATATGGTTTGCATATAGTTTCTCCCAGTACTCAGTTGTCGTTTCAATATCTTAGCAGAGCCTTTCACAAGCAAAATGTTGAAACTTTTGGTGAACTCCTATTTGTCAATTTTTTCTTTTAAGGATCATGTTTTTCATTTTGTGTCTAAAATCCTTCACCAAGCTTTAAGTCTTAGATTTTTTTCTGTTTTCTTCTAAAAGTTTTATAGTCTTACATTTTACATTTAAATATGTAATTAATTTTGAGTCACTTTTTGTGTGGGATGTGAAGTCTAAGTCAAGGTTTATTTTATTTTTGTCTATGGATATTCAGTTGCTCCAGGACCATTTGTTGAAAAAACTGTAATTTCTCAATTGTATTGCTTTTGTACCATTCTCAAAACCCATTGTCCTTACTTCTGTGCATCTCTTTCTGGGTCTCTGTTCTGTTCCCTTGATCTATATGTTCATTCCTCTATCAACATCACACAGTCTTTATCGCTGGGGTTATATAATAATAAAAACTATAGGTTTTAAAGTGGTAAAATAATTCCTTCCACTTTATTCTTATTTGTCAAAATTACTTTATCTATTCTAGTTCCTTTACATTTCTGTAGGAATTTTAGAGTTACTTTGTATATTTCTACAAAAAAAGTCTTAATGGGATGTTGATTGTTTATTAGTTCTAGGGAGATTTTTTTCATCATTAAATTCTTAGGATTTCATGTCATCTCAAATAGGGACAATTTTATTTCTTATTTCTTAACTTGTATGTGTTTTATTTATTTTTGTTTATCTTACCATCCTGGCTAGCACTTTCAGTTGAATAGTGATGAGAACAAATACCCTTGTTTTGTTTCTGAACTTAGGGGAAAAGATTCAATGTTTCACCACTTTAATGTCAACTAATGTCATTATAGTTTTTAATAGCTGTTCTTTATTAAGTTGAGGAAGTTCTTCTTTATTCCAACTTCTCTGAGAGTTTTTTTTTTTAAAGCCATTATGAATGGCTATTGAATTTTGCCAAATGGCTTTCTCTATAGATTGATATGATCATGGGAATTGTTTCCCTCTGTAGTCTGTTTTTTTTAAAGCCATTATGAATGGCTTGTTTCCCTCTGTAGTCTGTTTTTTTTTTTAAAGCCATTATGAATGGCTATTGAATTTTGCCAAATGGCTTTCTCTATAGATTGATATGATCATGGGAATTGTTTCCCTCTGTAGTCTGTTTATATCATGGATCAGATTGACTGAATTTGAATCTTGAGCCAACTTTGTCTCCATAACACAAAACCCATGTGTTCATGGTGCATAATTCCTTTTATATATTGCTGAATCCTATTTGATAATATTTTATTAAGAAATTTGGCATCTATATTTATGAGGGATGTTGGTCTGTAGTTTTTTTTTTTTTTTTCTGTAGTGTTTGTCACGGAGAAGGCAATGGCACCCCACTCCAGTACTCTTGCCTGAAAAATCCCATGGACAGAGGAGCCTGGTAGGCTGCAGTCCATGGGGTTGCTAAGGTTCAGACACAACTGAGCGACTTCACTTTCACTTTTCACTTTCATGCATTGGAGAAGGAAATGGCAACCCACTCCAGTGTTCTTGCCTGGAGAATCCCAGGATTAGGTCTCATATTGAGATTGCTTGGGAATATTGCATTCTCCTGATCTTAAATTTACCTTACAGAGTACTATTTTCACATATAGTTAATTACCTTGTTAATACACTACTGTTTATGATATAAATTAACTGATTTATCTACTTGATATAGGTGTAGCACAAGTAGCATTACTTACTAAAGTGAATAATTGCAATAAAGTTCTTCAAGACAACTTCTTAAAGATGAATAAGGCTATGATTTCTCAAAGCCAGGTAAAGAATACTTTTTGCAACTAGAGAGAATTGTAATAGTTTTATATTTTGTGTGTGTGTGTGCATGTTCACACTACATATTCACAGGTAAATGAAGAAATGGATCAATTGGCTGGTTGATTGAAGTTAATACTCTACTTTAAAATAACAATCTGAGTTATAATTATATTCAGAAAATAATATTAAGCCATTGTGTTTACTGTTTCTTTCTTAAATTATATTTAAATTCAGTCAAATTTTAGATATAAGACGTTTATTAAATTCTTTTTCCACAGATACAGAATGTCAACAAGATACTAGGCATTCCTCTTTCTAGAATATTGGTGGTTGAAAATTATGCTTCAGAGAGGGAGATGGACCCTTTAAAGGACATTCTGATCCTCTCTGCGCTGAAGCAGATGTTTCGAGCTGCAGATGACTTCTTAGAGGATTTGCCTCTTGAGTAAACAGGTGATCTGGTCCCGTCCTGCTCCTCTCATGAAGTTTTTGGAAAAACGCTAAGCTATTTCTCAGTTGGATGGTTGGTACCCATCTGCCTGCAGTAGTCCTGACAGCCATGTAACAATATTGCTTTGTTCTCACCCTTTTTATGTTTTGTTTCCAGATACAACTGCAGGAATGTTCCAGCTCTTCATCAGTTGACTTGATTCAGACACTTGGCCCATGCTGGAGTTGCCAACAGCCTCTTTGAGATTCTGATTATACTCGTGTTTTGCTTTCTGTCCCTGACAGCGTTTAGCTGATGGTTCTTTTTAAGATCAGTCATACCTCAAGTACAAAGGCCAACCTTGAGCAGCAGTGGGTCAACATGTGTCCTATTGCAAACCACCTTTCATATTTATGCACTATTTACAAATTAATTTCTATGACATATTTGAATATATCCTCAGTAAAGTTAACTATTCCCTTACTTACTTGTCTTAATTGTTTCAACACTTAATTTAAAACTCAGTGTCAGTACTAACCACACTGAGTATAAAATGATTATAGATATCTGCTTCTCTAAATAGTGAGCTTTTCAAGAAGCAGGGTTTGGATTTTGCTTATTTTTGTATTCACAGAAATTCGCACACTGCCTGGAAGGGTGCAAGCATACCTGCTATTAAGCATATCTCCCTATCTCCCCGGTGTGATAACATGCATTTAAAATTTTCTCCTTATGAAAAGGAAGACTGTGAGAGAATGAAATGCTGGAGATAAATAAAGGAAGGAGAATGTATCACTTAGCTCTGGATGAAAATATGAATTTAAGTTAATTAAAAGAAACAAGTGTTCCCAAGAGATTAACATTTCATTGCTGTGAGAAAAAACAAACATTTTTCTATAATGAACCCATGCCTGATTTTCATTGATTGAATTCCAAACCACCCTAGCCACATATCCAAAGTAGAGTGATCAAATAAGGTTACTGCTGCTGCTGCTGCTAAGTCACTTCAGTTGTGTTCGACTCTGTGTGACCCCATAGACAGCAGCCCACCAGGCTCCCCTGTCCCTAGGATTCTCCAGGCAAGAACACTGGAGTGGGTTGCCATTTCCTTCTCCAATGCATGAAAGTGAAAGGGAAGTCTACTAGTGCAAGTCAATTATAAGGTTCTTTTATACAAGTACTCCCAAATTATTTTAAAGTTCACTGGATAGCTGAAGAAGTTAAACTATTAATAAAGAAAGATGAAGAATCAGGTTTTCTCTCTTTATTTAACTCCTTTCAAATTTCTGTCTTTTTCAAATGAAAATGCATTGGATCAATAGTTCTTTATATTAATACAATCCAACTTAGAATTATTACCTTTTGGGGGAAGTCCTGGGTATTACAAGGGCAAAAATTCCTTTGGGATAATTATGGGAAAAGGAATATTTCCTAAAGCAAAGCTACAGGTGAAGCCATGTTCTAATGAATGTCCAGAAGCCATAACTCAATGGAAGATCTGGATAGGTTTTTTAGAAAATATTTGGGAATAGAATGGTCATAAGTATTGAGGAGTAGAGCCCAAGTAGATGTTGGGAACAAAATTAGAGTGGCAGACAGGTTAGTTATGATATGGATGTAAGACACAACAGGTCTGGAAAGTAAGGTATATTTGCCTCCATATATTCTAGGGAGAAAAAAAAAAAAAAAGCCATAGCTATTGTTGGTTGGGGAAGACTGAAGGCAACTCAAGACTCACCATTGATTTCACCAACTGTAGGGCCATACTTCATCCTTCTCCAGAGTGGAGTCAGCAAAAATCTGGGCAGAGGAAAGTTTTTCTAGATGTAAAATTAGATTCAAAGTGGAACTTTATTTGAAAGGATAGCATGGAATACTGTTATGAGGGAGAAGGAGATGCTGAAAAAGATGGGAAGTAATGGAATCAGGAACAGACTTAAGCAATGAGGGACTGTCTAGGTGAGCCAACATTGTCTGAGAATGTAAATACTGAAGTTTTTTCTTTTATTCTATAAAGGGCAGTATTAGATAATTGATGTCACAATTTTGAATCCTCTGATTTTATACTACTTTGGGAGCATTTAGCTCCAATGGAGCTAAATGTTTATTTGGAGTTTAGGCCGGAAAATGTTGGTGATGGCAGGAAGCCTCAAAAGGGGTAAACTTCTCTTTTACCTGAGAGAGGATGTTCCCTGACATTGTAGATTCTGCTGATCTTTCTCTACCCTCCTGAGAGATAGGAGGACTCACCATTTTGCTGCATTTTAGAAGCCATTCAGGATTTTTTAAATTTCACATAATTTGCAATTCATCTAGTTGTATAGTCCAGCCAAAATTGCTAAAATACTTAGCAAAATAGTGCTAAGGGGCACAGTAGATAAAACAAGGGGAAATATAAGGTAGAATATTGTCTTAAAGTGAGAGGGATGTTGGTGAGACAGTTTAAGTATCAATGCTAGAACCTTTGTGTGGTAGGTGGGGTAGGTGGATGAGTGGATGAGTGGACATGTTTCTTAATCTACATGTCCATCAGTGGATGGATAAAGAAATGAAATATTATTCAACCATAAAAGAAGAAAATTCTACCATTTTAGACAAAATAGATGGGCCAGAGTATTATGCTAAAATAAATTAGTCATATCAGTTCAGTTCAGTCACTCAGTCGTGTCCGACTGTTTGAGACCCCATGAATCGCAGCACGCCAGGCCTCCCTGTTCATCACCATCTCTCGGAGATCACTCAGACTCACATCCATCGAGTCAGTGATGCCATCCAGCCATCTCATCCTCGGTCGTCCCCTTCTCCTCCTGCCCCCAATCCCTCCCAGCATCAGAGTCTTTTCTAATGAGTCAACTCTTCGCATGAGGTGGCCAAAGTACTGGAGTTTCAGCTTTAGCATCATTCCTTCCAAAGAAATCCCAGGGCTGATCTCCTTCAGAATGGACTGGTTGGATCTCCTTGCAGTCCAAGGGACAACGGACCTTAGTCGGCAAAGTAATGTCTCTGCTTTTGAAAATGCTATCTAGGTTGGACATAACTTTTCTTCCAAGGAGTAAGCGTCTTCTAATTTCATGGCTGCAGTCACCATCAGCAGTGATTTTGGAGCCCAAAAAAATAAAGTCTGGCACTGTTTCCACTGTTTCCCCATCTATTTCCCATGAAGTGATGGGACCAGATGCCATGATCTTCGTTTTCTGAATGTTGAGCTTTAGGCCAACTTTTTCGCTCTCCTCTTTCACTTTCATCAAGAGGCTTTTAATAGACAAATACTGCATAACATTACTTAAATGTTAATGAAATGGTGGTGGCCAAGGGCTGAGCGGGAGGAAATGAGAGGTTGGTTAAAGGATACAATTTTTCAGTTGTTGCTTAGAGAGTAGTTATTAAATATTTTCCCCACACGTACAAAGAGGTAATGATTTGAGATGAGATGACGGGTATGTTAATTAACCATATTGTGGTAATCATTTCATAATATGTTTATTAAATCATCATGTTGAACATCTTAAACTTACGTAATGTTTTATATCAGTTATATCTTAATGAAATTTGAAAAAAAGTAAAAACAAAAGTAATTATTTCTGATAGAAATTTGTAGCATTGTGCAAATTTATCCAGCATCCACCTTAATAAGAGGAGTAGTTACGGTGGGTGATGTGCAAGCCTGTGTCTTCTTTAGAAACCTAATCTTAAAAGATTATCATGTTGCTTCTTCATAATAAAGGGAGGCTAATAACTAATTTGGCAAAATTGACTGGGGGACTCAAGTAAGCTTCAGATGATTCAGACGCCAGCTAATGATTAATCATCTTGTAGGGACATAACCTCATCTAAAGTGGCCACTTGATAGCAAAGCTGATCAAAGTCTTTGTGTTAGTTGCTCAGTTGAGTCTGACTCTTTGAGACTCATGAGCTATAGCTCACCAGGCCCCTTTGTCCATGGAGTTCTCCAGGCAAGAATACTGGAGTGGGTAGCCATTCCCTTCTCCTGTGGATCTTCCTGACCAGGGATTGAACCTGTGTCTCCTGCATTGCAGCTGATTCTTTACCTTCTGAGCCACAAGGGAAGCTTGATCAAAGCCTTAAGGCATTCCTAAAACTGTGAGAATTTGGATGTCCCCAAATCCCATCCTTAATGTGATGAATGTCTGGGCTAATTTATGGAGGAGAGTAGATTAAATGTATCTGATTTTTGCCCGCAATCTAAGCAAGATGGAATCAAGCCTACCAAACCACTGCAAAAATTTTTTCTGGTGCTGGAGAAAATGCAGGACACTGGGGTCAGTCAGACAATAGTTAGGATAATAGTCAATATCTAGCTGCACACCCCTCACATGGATAGATTCAAGCTATTCCAGGCCCCAGAGAAGAAATGTTGGTGTAAGCAGAACTGCAAGTACAGATGGCAGGAACTCACAAGAGGCAGGGAAATGACCAACAAGCTGAGCTCAACAGAGGTGGGTAAATCATTATAATTTTTTTAAAACAGTTTATTTCTTTGGAGTATTTCATGAGAATGCTGGTCTGATATTGATATTTTGGTGTTATGTTGTAGAAGCAATTTAAAAGTGAATGGATCACTATAATTTCAATAAACTTACTATTAATAAGATAAAAATACAGGTATGTTATTCTGAGTGTATCAGACCTTGTTCTGCCTGATAGGCAATCAGTGGTTCTATTCTCAGTGAAGATTTATAGAGGGAGAATTGTCAAGTCTCCATGACTGACGAGTCCAGGGAGAAAAAATAGTTCATCTACATGGTAGGACTTCAGATATTTCAAATGGGGTGCACATGCAGCTAGAATAAACTCTTAAAATAACTATATATATATATATTTATTTGACTTCCCTGTGTATATTTCACCCCTTATTTCCCAGAGTCATGTCCATTGTCCTCTTAAGAATTAAGATTATTTAGAACAGGGGTTAAAAAAACAAACAAACAAACCTGAAACAGTGATCTGAGTTTTTTAAACTTCTATATAGACTCTTGGGAGTCCAGGCCATGAAAGGATCTGAACACAGAATTTTTGGAATTGCTATGTACTAAAAAGGTAATAGAGGGACTCAGTTCTGTAGAAACTACAAGGTAGTCACCGATCCTGGGAAGAAAGAGGGAAGAGACATTGGCCATAGCACTGGTAGAAAAATCAAGAGAAATAGAATTGAAGGGAACCAGAGGAAGGGTTTCATTAGCAAAGGGGGAAATTCTAGTACCATGTGAAAGTTAAGACATTGACTAGAAGCCAGGGCAATGTGTCCAAAGTCTTCCTTCCCATTTGAAGAAGTCCTACACTTTACATGGTAAAGAAGAAACTGTATCTGACAATCTTGTCAATGTAGCTTTTGAGCCTTTCATTAATAATGGCTTGATTATAATAATGTAACCTACAGGTAATCTAATCATCTGTAGATTATCCAACAGAAGGACACATTTCTGTTCTAAAATGTGAGGCTGAGGCTCAGGCTGTCTGAGGCTGTCTGAACAGTTGGAGCATAGCTTTTTATAAAGACTTGAGGTACTCAAAGTACTCCAAATGTATAGAGTTGATCCTTGTTGCTAAAAGGACCAGTGGGAGTATGCAAGGGTTGGGGTAGAGGGGACACCAGCATAGGCTTTTGGGTGGGATCTATCCCAACTCTGAGCTCATATTGAGCATGTATTAATATGGTTGTTTTTTTTTAAGTCTCAAGGAAAGGAAAGCTGAGAATATCAATTTTTTGAAGGTGTTGATTCATTTAAATTACATAATTTATGAGTAAGGGCTGTCTAAGTTATTGGGTTATTGTATGTGTGTATAAAGAAGGCAGAATGCATAAGAATTGATGCCTTCAAACTGTGGTGCTGGAGACTTCTCAGAGTCCCTTGGACAGCAAGGAGATCAAACCAGTCAATCTTAAAGGAGATCAACCCTGAATATTCACTAGAAGGACTGATGCTGATGCTGAAGCTCCAGTATTTTGATCATCTGATGTGAATAGACGATTCATTGGAAAAATCTCTGATGCTGGGAAAGATTGAGGGCAGAAGGAGAAGAGGGCATCAGAGGTTGAAATGGTTGGACAGCATCACTGGTTCAATGAACATGAACTTGGCAAACTCTGGGAGATAGTGAGAGATGTGGAGGCCTCAGTTCAGTTCAGTTGCTCAGTCGTGTCTGACTCTTTGTGACCCCATGAATCGCAGCACGCCAGGCCTCCCTGTTCATCACCATCTCCTGGAGTTCACTCAGACTCACGTTCATCGAGTCCGTGATGCCATCCAGCCATCTCATCCTCGGTCGTCCCCTTCTCCTCCTGCCCCCAATCCCTCCCAGCATCAGAGTCTTTTCCAATGAGTCAACTCTT
>SJYT01007703.1:104232-125189 GCA_006410635.1 Cephalophus harveyi | reverse complement strand
TATTATATTGTCTAATTGTTTTAATTTCCATGGCAATAAGCTGTCTTGATAACTCACTGGATACATAATTCATTATTCACTTCTCACAGATTTTTGACTATTTCATACATATAATTTTTCGAATGAACTTGTTTGTGCTTTATTTGGTTGTTTCTGTGTTTGATTTGTTGGTGCTTTGATTGGGATGATGTGAAAACTTTATATTGCATGTCGATATACATCTTTGCACATTCAGTATTTTTATCCAGAAACAGAAAATACTTTATTTTTAAATTCATGCAAGATTCTTTCATTCTTTAGTGTCAGGTTATCTTATAGAGGTAGCTAAGTTTATTTTAAAATATTCTTTAAAAGAAATATTTGTTATAGAGAATGTTATACCTGTGTAAAAGTGGACAAAACTATTTAACAAATTTACCTTTAAATAGCTTCAAAATTTTTTATTTATAGCCAATCTTGATTCATCCATGTCTACCCACATTCTTTTCTCCTGTATTATTTGAAAGAAAATATGAGACATCATAACATTTCACCCATGAATGAATATGCCTTTAAATATATGTTGCTGTTGTTGTTGTTCATTTGATAAGTTGTGTCTGATCCGCTGGGACCTCATGGACTGCAACACGCCAGGCTTACTTGTCCTTCACTATCCCCTGGAGTTTGCTCAAACTCATGTCCATCGAGTCAGTGATGCCATCCAACCATCTCATCCTCTATTGTCCCCATCTCTTTCTGTCCTCAATCTTTCCCAACATCGGAGTCTTTTCCAGTGAATCAGTTCTTTGCATCATGTAGCCAAATTATTGGAGCTTCAGCTTCAACATTGGCCCTTCCATATAAATATTCAAGGTTTATTTCCTTTAGGATTGACTGGTTTGATCTCCTTGCAGTCCAAGGCACTCTCAGGAGTCTTCTCCAGCACCACAACTTGAAAGCATCAGTTCTTTGACACTCCACCTTCTTTATCATCCAACTCTTACATGCATACATGACTACTGGAAAAACCATGACTTTGACTATATGAATCTTTGTCAACAAAGTAATGTTTTTCCTTTTTAATATGCTGTCTAGGTTTGTCATAGTTTTCCTTATAAGGAGCAAATGTCTTTTAATTTCATGGCTGCAGTCACTGTCCACAGTGATCTGGAGCCAGAGGAAAGAAAAATATGTAACTGCTTCTATTCCCCACCCCTTCTATTTGTTATGAAGTGATGGGACCGAATGCCATGATCTTAGTTTTTTGAATTTTGAGTTTTAAGCCTGCTTTTTCACTCTCCTCTTTCATCCTCATCAAGAGGCTCTTTAGTTCCTCTTTACTTTCTGCCATTAGAGTGTTGTCATCGGCATATCTGAGGTTGTTGATATTTCTCCTGGCAATTTTGATTCCATCTTTGTGATTCATCTAGTGTGGCATTTGCATAATGTACTCAGCATAGAAGTTAAATAAGCAGGGTGACAATATACAGCCTTTATGTTCTTGTTTCCCAATTTTGAACCAGCCCGTTGTTCAATGTCTGACATGCACACAGGTTACTCAGGAGACAGGTAAGGTGGTCTGGTATTCCCATCTCTTTAAGAATTTTCCACAGTTTGTTGTGATCCACACAGTCAAAAGCTTTAGCATAATCAGTGACACAGAAGTAGATATTTTTCTGGAATTCTCTTGCTTTCTCTATGATTTAACGCATGTTGGCAATTTGATCCCTGGTTCCTCTGCCTTTTCTAATCTAGCTTGTGTATGTGGTTCACCTACTGCTGAAGCCTAGCTTGAAGGATTTTGAGCATTACCTTGCTAACTTGTGAAATAAGTGCAACTGTACAGGAATCTGAACAATTTTTGGCATTGCCTTTCTTTGGAATTTGGAACGAAAACTGACCTTTTCCAGTCCTGTGGACGCTGCTGAGTTTTCCAATTTTGCTGACATATTGAATGTTACACTTTAACAGCATCATCTTTTAGGGTTTGAAATAACAGCTGGAATTCCATCACCTCCACTAGCTTTGTCCATAGTAATGTTGCCTAAGGCCTACTTGACTGCACATTCTAGGATGTCTGACTCTAGGTGAGTGACCACACTGTTGTGATTATCTGGGTCATTAAGACCTTTTTGGTATAGTTCTTCTGTGAACTCTTCCCACATCTTCTTAATCTCTTCTGCTTCTGTTAGGTACTACCATTTCTGTCCTTTATCATGTCCATCCTTTCATGAATTTTTCCTTTGATCACTCCAATTTTCTTGAAGAGATCTCTAGCCTTCCTGGTGGCTCAGATGGTAAAGAATCTGCCTGCAATGCAGGAGATCCAGGTTTGATCTCTGGGTGAGAAAGACCTCCTGGAGGAGGGAATGGCTACTCTTCCCAGTATTCTTGCCTGGAGGATTCCATGCACAGAGGAGCCTAGCAGGCTACAGTCCATGGGGTTCCCAAGAGTTGGACATGACTGAGGGACTAACACTTTCACTTTTATTTGAATATATATATTTTAAATTTATTATTAATATATATATTTAATTTATATTTAACATGTCAAATGTTTTATATATGTATGTATATATACATATAATACATGTATACACTCATGGCACATATGTGTCTTTTATTAAATATAGCCATAATATGCTTATCACATCTCAAAGTTATACTTGTTCTTAATTTGCAAACTATTACCCATTTCTCTTTATCATACATCTTTTTTTTAACAGTTTGTTAGAAACATTATTCAAATAAATCTCTCCAGCCTCTCTCAGTCTGTATGTTCTGCCTCTATATCTTCTGGTATTCTTCTTTAAAATTAATTTTTTAAGAAATCTAGTTGTTTGTTCTCTAGACTAACCTATAGTCTGAACATTGCTGTATGTTTCAATTGATGTGGGTTTCCAAAACTATGGAAAAAATTCCAAAACCATGCCTGGGGCATGTTTAAATTCAGCTTCTACTTCATAGGTGGTGGTGTGTTCTTTCATGAAGAGGCATACAACTTTGGGTTTTGTCATTTTTCTAATGTAGATATTCATCAGCGTTCAATGTCTAGATCCTTTACTGCAGTGTGAAAATAGCAATATTCTTTTTCTATCACTCCTTTATTTCACATATGAAAGAGAAACTTCCCCTCTTCTATTACTAGATTATTTAGTGGTAGAGCATATATAGGAAAGGTAGAAAAGTATGCTCCATTTTTTCTCTTTTTTACAAACTTTTGAATCAATAAGTTAGTTCTTTGTATCTGCCAACAATTACCATTTATTATTTTATTATCCATATGAACTCATGAATTGAACATACTTGATATGTTTCTATTTACTATGTTTTTCTCCATTTTGATGCCAAATGTACTATTTTTGACAAGTGGAAACCTCTACATTTTGGATACTGTGTTTTGTTTTTTTTTACAGAAACCTGAAAAATCTTCTATATTTTTTATTTATAATATAGTAGATATTCAAGCCATATTGTATATATTTCCAGTTCTAGATTTTAAATCAATGATTTCTCTAAGGAGTCTTTGCTTGGGTCATTAGAACTGTTGATTGCTTCTTAGTTGGCCACTGGTTCCTGCCCTTTTCTGTAGACAGGGCTAAGATACACACACACACACACACATATATAATATATGTACTTATGATAAAATATGTTATGAATTCATGAAGAAACTTTTCATTCAAATTCAAGGCTAGAGAATTTTTATTTAATCTCTTCTACCTCACATAATCCTAAAGGAAATTAACTTTGAATATTCACTGGGAGGGCTGATACTGAAGTTGAAGTGCTGAAACTTTGGTCATCTAATGTGAAGGGCCTATTCATTGGAAAAGACTCTGATATTGGGAAAGATTGAGGGTAGGAGGAGAAGGTGGGGTGACAGAGGATGAGATAGTTGGATGGCATCACTGACTCAATGGACATGAGTTTGAGCAAACTCGGGGAGATAGTGAAGGACAAGAAAGCCTGGTGTGCTGCAGTCCAAGGGGTTGCAAAGAGTCGTATTTGACTTAGCCACTGAACAACAATCTTACATTTGTATCTCATTTCTCCCAAGCAGAGAATCCCTATTCTCAAGTGCATCAGAGGTGGCAGAATATCATATCACCACTCATTTGCTTTATTGCATATAATATTCACTGTGGTCTCAGAGCAAAATTTCTATTACTACTATGAACAGTCTAATCATGATCACACTTAATACCAACGTAACATAAACACAATCAAAGCTGGAAACAATTTAGTCTTTTAGCAGATTTTTATATTCAATTTAGGAAATATGTAGCAGAAATATACAAATGACTATGCTTTCGAGTCAAATTATTTATCTCTGTGTGGTTATGATCCCAGTGGATGTAAAAGCTTATTTGTTTAAAGTTAAGGATAGCTTTTAAAATTTAGTTTTATATTTATGTTTATCATCTATACAAGGTCAAATCTAGAAAAGAAGGTATACTCAAAGAATCCATCTCTTCTCTCACTCATAAAATACATTCCTCCTCTTTTCTTATAAGTACCCATATAAAAATTTATAGTTTATTTGTGGTTTCTCCTTTCTTAGAGAGGTGATAGAATACTATATGTCACTGATGAATCAGATTTTTGTCACTACAAGAAGTCCTGAAGTTAATAGCCTTGTATATATACCACTTTGTATTTTGCCAGTATATATGTGGGACAGATTCCCAGCATAGGAATTGCTAGTTCAAGAGTAAACACATCCTATTTTGAATCACTTTCTCCCTTGTATTCTGCTGATACCAGATTTCTTTCTGAATGCTTTCACTTTCACCTTTATCCACATTGCTTCTTCTATCTCACATGCTTTCTACCATTTCCTTATTCCCTTTACCAGACTAACTCTCCCCCAACATTTTAGCTTTCTGCATATATGACCCTTCCTCTCAGAAGCCTTACCTGACCGTATGAAAGGACAGCTATCTAATTGCATAACAACTGTCTTCTCTACCAGATTGTTAGCCCTTTAATGTTAGAGACATGCCTGTTTTGTTCAGTTTCAGTCACTCCAACTGTGCTTGGTGCAGAGTGTGTACTTATAAATATTCATTGAATTAATATGTTGCTTTATGTTTACTTCACAGTTTAATTCCTTGAAACTAAGGCCAAAAGGCATTGGTAACCATACAGGCTGCCCAATCCTGAATGACAGAATCCATTGTGTGGCATTTGTGTTCAATGCCAACTCTGTTGGAGAGCTCTCCCACGAGATGGTGGAAAAGATCAAAAGAATTCGAAGGGAGTTGATTAAGTCTGGTGAGTCTCTTTCTACTTTACTTCTAAGGCAAATGATTATATTGTTGGGTGGTTTGGGGACAAGATGAAGAACTTAAGAAACTGCATATGTGAATATGTGTGTGCTAAGTCGCTTCAGTTGTGTCTGACTCCTGGAGACTCTATGGACTGTAGCCCACCAGGTTCCTCTGTTCATGGGATTCTCCAGGCAAGAATACTGGAGTGGATTGTCATCTCCTCCAGGGGATCTTTTCAACCCAGGAGTTGAACCCATGTCTCTTATGTCTCCTTCACTGGCAGGCAGGTTCTTTACTACTAGTGCCACCTGGGAAGCCCTCATAGGTGAATATTCCCCTGGCTAATCAGTGTGATTCAATCTAATTAACCCCTCACAAGCTGAGTGACTTTGGGTCTCAATTTTCTGATCTATAAAATTGTAGCATAATCATAGAGCCTACCTCAGAGATTTATTACAAAGATTAAACAAATCAATATAGATGAAGAGATCACTCTAATCCTCACTGCCCGCTACCTCGGCATTCTAGCATGTGTTTATTTACCAAGAATCCTAAATTCCCCCTTGTTTTTTAAAGGGTTAGAAAGTAGAAAAGAACATTTCAGTAAGAAAAAGATGTAGGAAAGTAAGATGTTGAGCAGGGAGAGGTAGCATCAAGGCTTCGGAGAAGGTAAATAGGATTAGGGAATTGGGGTGCCTTACTGGTTTTTCTTGGAGAAGGAAATGGCACCCCACTCCAGTACTCTTGCCTGGAGAATCCCATGGAAGGAGGAGCCTGGTAGGCTACTAGTCCATGGGGTCACAAAGAGTTGGACATGACTGAGTGACTGAACTGAACTGAATGGTTTTTATAGGCTCTGTTTTCCATCCTGTTTGCAGACGAGCCAATTTGTCACAACTTTGATTAAGTTAGAAGCAGAGAATGATTGATTTCCTTGCTCACTGAAATTTAAAAGCTTTCAAGGGTGGTGTGCAGGGAGGTGATTGCTAAAATTCCATCTCCTTCTTGAGGCGTCTTTTCCCCCCATCCTGTGTGTTAGAGTTCTTTTGGTTTTCTCTAATCTCCATAAACACAAATGTTGGGATAGGATGTGAAATCAATCAATAATGTTATAGCGTATTTTAGTTACCTCTTCCAAGAGGTGGTTTCTTCTGAAGTCTTGTTTTTTCCCATAGGAGGCAATGAAGGATATTTCCTCTGTTAGACGAATTCTAAGTATGAATGAGTAGTTAAGGGGGACATTTTTTGTGGGGGATATGGAACCTTCTCAAGTCTCTGAAATTGCTTCATAGATAGCATATTGCATAATTGATAGCTGATTAAATGAAAAATATTGGTGTTGTCTTTAATAATGAAAATAATATGGATCTTTTTGGCATAGATGTGGTCCATGTGGTGTTGCTCACTCATGTGGATACCTTGGATCTGATTACAAAAGGTGACCTCATAGACATATACAAATGTGTGCCCGTGAAACTTAAGGTAATGGGTGAAGCCATTTGTAAACATATTTTCTGGGGTATTATGTCACTCTAATCACATATTACTGTGTATAAAAATAAAAACAAACACCTACTGAATTTAAGAAGAATTAAAACAATTGCTTGGGATAACTCAGGTTCATTTTCCAATTTTTTAAAATTAAATATTTATTTATCTTTACACTGACACAGATATTTCTATTCACTACAATTTAATTCAGTTAGATTCAGAGGTTAAAGCATCTGCCTCCAATGCGGGAGACCCGGGTTTGATCCCTGGGTCGGGAAGATCCCCTGGAGAAGGAAATGGCAATCCACTCCAGTATTCTTGCCTGGAGAATCCCATGGACAGAGAAGCCTAGTAGGTTACAGTCCACGGGGTCGCAAAGAGTCGGACACGACTGAGCGACTTCACCTTCACCTAGGTTCTATTCAACTTATATCAATTACCTTGATGATCAAGCAAATATGAGAGTCTCCAATCAAATACACAGATAACGAAAATAATTTCCCTGCACTAAAAAGCTTATAATTTTGTAGAAGAGGTAAAGAGACTGGGGGAGGTGGTAGGATAAGAAGAAATTGACAAAAGAATATGATATGATTGAGTGTGATAAACAGAAATGATTACAAATAAAATGTTTTAAAAATTTAGAGAAGGGAAAATAGTACTTTAAAGGGGAGGGGGGTGATTTCATTACTGGGGTGGTACTGTATTCTCCAGGCAAGAATACTGGAGTGGATTGTCATCTCCTCCAGGGGATCTTTTCAACCCAGGGGTTGAACCCATGTCTCTTATGTCTCCTTCACTGGCAGGCAGGTTCTTTACTACTAGTGCCACCTGGGAAGCCCTCATAGGTGAATATTCCCCTGGCTAATCAGTGTGATTCAATCAAATTAACCCCTCACAAGCTGAGTGACTTTGGGTCTCAATTTTCTGATCTATAAAATTGTAGCATAATCATAGAGCCTACCTCAGAGATTTATTACAAAGATTAAACAAATCAATATAGATGAAGAGATCACTCTAATCCTCACTGCCCGCTACCTCGGCATTCTAGCATGTGTTTATTTACCAAGAATCCTAAATTCCCCCTTGTTTTTTAAAGGGTTAGAAAGTAGAAAAGAACATTTCAGTAAGAAAAAGATGTAGGAAAGTAAGATGTTGAGCAGGGAGAGGTAGCATCAAGGCTTCGGAGAAGGTAAATAGGATTAGGGAATTGGGGTGCCTTACTGGTTTTTCTTGGAGAAGGAAATGGCACCCCACTCCAGTACTCTTGCCTGGAGAATCCCATGGAAGGAGGAGCCTGGTAGGCTACTAGTCCATGGGGTCACAAAGAGTTGGACATGACTGAGTGACTGAACTGAACTGAATGGTTTTTATAGGCTCTGTTTTCCATCCTGTTTGCAGACGAGCCAATTTGTCACAACTTTGATTAAGTTAGAAGCAGAGAATGATTGATTTCCTTGCTCACTGAAATTTAAAAGCTTTCAAGGGTGGTGTGCAGGGAGGTGATTGCTAAAATTCCATCTCCTTCTTGAGGCGTCTTTTCCCCCCATCCTGTGTGTTAGAGTTCTTTTGGTTTTCTCTAATCTCCATAAACACAAATGTTGGGATAGGATGTGAAATCAATCAATAATGTTATAGCGTATTTTAGTTACCTCTTCCAAGAGGTGGTTTCTTCTGAAGTCTTGTTTTTTCCCATAGGAGGCAATGAAGGATATTTCCTCTGTTAGACGAATTCTAAGTATGAATGAGTAGTTAAGGGGGACATTTTTTGTGGGGGATATGGAACCTTCTCAAGTCTCTGAAATTGCTTCATAGATAGCATATTGCATAATTGATAGCTGATTAAATGAAAAATATTGGTGTTGTCTTTAATAATGAAAATAATATGGATCTTTTTGGCATAGATGTGGTCCATGTGGTGTTGCTCACTCATGTGGATACCTTGGATCTGATTACAAAAGGTGACCTCATAGACATATACAAATGTGTGCCCGTGAAACTTAAGGTAATGGGTGAAGCCATTTGTAAACATATTTTCTGGGGTATTATGTCACTCTAATCACATATTACTGTGTATAAAAATAAAAACAAACACCTACTGAATTTAAGAAGAATTAAAACAATTGCTTGGGATAACTCAGGTTCATTTTCCAATTTTTTAAAATTAAATATTTATTTATCTTTACACTGACACAGATATTTCTATTCACTACAATTTAATTCAGTTAGATTCAGAGGTTAAAGCATCTGCCTCCAATGCGGGAGACCCGGGTTTGATCCCTGGGTCGGGAAGATCCCCTGGAGAAGGAAATGGCAATCCACTCCAGTATTCTTGCCTGGAGAATCCCATGGACAGAGAAGCCTAGTAGGTTACAGTCCACGGGGTCGCAAAGAGTCGGACACGACTGAGCGACTTCACCTTCACCTAGGTTCTATTCAACTTATATCAATTACCTTGATGATCAAGCAAATATGAGAGTCTCCAATCAAATACACAGATAACGAAAATAATTTCCCTGCACTAAAAAGCTTATAATTTTGTAGAAGAGGTAAAGAGACTGGGGGAGGTGGTAGGATAAGAAGAAATTGACAAAAGAATATGATATGATTGAGTGTGATAAACAGAAATGATTACAAATAAAATGTTTTAAAAATTTAGAGAAGGGAAAATAGTACTTTAAAGGGGAGGGGGGTGATTTCATTACTGGGGTGGTACTGGGCTTCCCTGGTGGCTCAGAGGTTAAAGCGTCTGCCTCCAATGCAGGAGACCTGGGTTCGATCCTTGGGTCGGGAAGATCCCCTGGAGAAGGAAATGGCAACCCACTCCAGTATTCTTGCCTGGAGAATCCCATGGACGGAGGAGCCTGGTAGGCTACAGTCCACGGGGTCGCAAAGAGTCGGACACGACTGAGCGACTTCACCTTACCTTACCTTACCTTACTGAGGAGGAGCATTTTGGGAAGTGAAGGGATCGAAGGGGGAAAAACTGAGGCCCTGGATAAGTCAAGGCATCAATAAGGGAAAAGGTAGTGTGTATGGGAAGCATGGCACTGTTTAGTTTAGGGGAGGGCTGAATCCTTGGAGTGATAGAGAGAGGAAGTTACATTTGCATGAGATGATTCTATTAATTAGGTGCATTATATGGAACTACAGCAATTTTTTTGAAAGAGCAATGGTATGACCAAAGTTAAGCCAATAAAAATCTGCCACCCATGTGCAGAACAGATTGGAGTTGAGGGAACCTGGAGGTGGGAACCATGGATGGGAGGAAGTAAAGATAGTTAACATTTGTTGAGAACTGCTGCTGCTTAGTGGCTTCAGTCATGTCTGACTCTGAGACCCCATGGACTGTAGACCGCTAGGCTCCTCTGTCCATGGGGATTTTCCAGGCAAGAATACTGGAGTTGGTTGCCATGCCCTTCAGGGGATCTTGCTGACCCAGGGATTGAATCCGGGTCTCCTGCATTATAGACAAATTCTTTACTGCTGAGCCAACAGGGAAGCCCACTGAGCACTAAATATGTGATGCATTTTCTTATTCAGTACTTCATAACAACTTTATGAGATGGGCACTGTCATCACCATATTTGATAGATAAGGAAACAGAAGCACACAGAGTAAAGCAATTGCTAGTTTCCTGATGGTGCTAGGAGGTGACAGAGTCCTATTTTGAATCTAGGAAGTGTGGTTCCACAAACCAGGCTAAGCCTGAATTAAGCATAGCATTAAATTAGTCTAGCAAAACCGACTTATCCTGAGAATAGCCTTTAAAAGGAAACTGAAAGGGAACTTCCCTGGTGCTACAGTGGATTAGAATCCACCTGCCAATGCAGGGAACACGTGTTTGATCCCTGGTCCAGGAAGATTCCAACCAAGATTCTTGGTTGTCCTGGAGCAACCAAGCCCATTTGCCGCAACTCCTAAGCCTGAGTGCTGCAACTACTGGAGCTGCGCCCTCTAGAGCCCACACACAGCAACTGCTGAGCCCACGTGCTGCAACTACTGAAGCTCATGTGCCTAGTGCCTGTGACCTGCAACAAGAGAAGCCTTTACAATGAAAAGGCTGCACATTTCAACTAGAGGGTAACCTGCACTCGCTACAACTAGAGAAAGTCTGTGCAAAGCGGCAAAGACCTAGCACAGCCAAAATTAAATAAATAAAAATGGAAAAGAAATTTAAAAAAGAAATGAAAGGAAATGATAGATTTTAATATAAGGTGTTAAAATGCTTGAATTTCAGTGTAGTTTGTATGAAACTATTAGGTACCTTTCACTTCTAATTCATATTGAGTCTATTATGTGTATTCTAAGTGAAAATTAGCAATGATATTAGGACTTGACTTGTGAAGTTCTCGAAGAAACCCCTTTATGGGGCCAGATCTCTGTCTCCACATTCTCCAACAGCAAAAGCATTGCCAAGTTCTTACTTTATGTTAGTACTTTCATAATTTGTATTGACATAAAATTGTATTTTGCACTGTTTTAAGATTTCTGGGCTTTGCATTTTCTATTGCAGCTAGAGGCAGTTCACAGAAAACTTGGATTTGCTCTTTCTGACATCTTTGTGGTTAGTAATTACACCTCAGAGTGGGAACTGGAGCCTGTCATAGACGTCCTGATCCTCTCTGCACTGAAAGAGATGCTGTGGGCTGCAGATGACTTCTTAGAGAATTTGCCTCTTGAGAAAACAGGTAGATGTGCTTGATGATGTAAAAGCTTCAAGGGGTCCACTATGTGGCTACTTCCAGTTTCGGTATATACTGGACCTACACTATTTCTTCCCCTTCTAGTCTTGTTTTAAAACGAAAATTTGAAATGATTCACCTCTGTCTTAACAGACCAAGCAGTATCCTTGTTCTCTTTTGTCAAAATGGGCTTTGCTGCTTGGGACTCAGAAAGGGATTGACTCAGCATTGTTTCTGATCAGATATGATCTTTGATTATTGGTCCTTCCTTGGAGCTTTATACTTATGCCTGTTTTTTGACTTGACTTTTCAATGGCTTTCCCTCATCAGACCCTGTCTTAATGCAGTGTAATCAGTTCTGGGTAGAGGTGGGTGCTTTTCCTGTTTATGATTTCAGATTTTAGTATTATGTGTATTTCCTATTATCAACGTGTGTATAGTACATGCCACACTGTTCCAATCAAAGATAAGGCAGGAGTGTTAACCTAAACTCAAATCTTATTTCAGTTTGTGGGAAATCAGAGTATCATATTATCTCTGGCTCTCTTGCTTGCAGACCCCTAGGAAACTGTCACATTACTACATTTGCAGTTCTGACTCTGCCATTTTGGTTTTTACATTCTTTCTCTTCCTCGTGGGGCATGCACTCCCAAAGTCAGGGTTGGCTTAGACCTCCTATAGCCCAATATTTCTTCTTCCTACTGGTTGTTTTTCCCTGCTGCTGCTAAGTCACCTCAGTCGTATACGACTCTGTGCAACCCTATAGACGGCAGCCCACCAGGCTTCGCCATCCCTGGGATTCTCCAGGCAAGAATACTGGAGTGGGTTGCCATTTCTTTCTCCAATGCAGGAAAGTGAAAAGTGAAAGTGAAGTCGTTTAGTCGTGTCCTACTCTTAGCGACCCCATGGACTACAGCCTACCAGGTTCCTCCACCCATGGGATTTTCCAGGCAAGAGTACTGGAGTGGGTTGCCATTGCCTTCTCCATGCTTTTCCCTGGATAACCCATTAAGAATATGTTGTTTTCCTTTACTCAGAGATCAGAAGAAAGAAATGATCAAATGTGAATAAAGAAAATAAGTGAGCACTTTGCATATTAAAGCTTTTAATTTCATCATAAAAAAGTGAAAAGTGTGAAATGAGAAAACATGGGAAAAAAGGAAGCAGTTGAACCTGAGGAGGATATTTTATTTAAATCTAGAATGAAATATGACATACAAAATCATAATACCTATAAAGAGGAACAGCACAATTTAAGTCATTAATTGTATAAAAGACTAATAATTTCTTTAAAAATTATGTACTGTATCTGTGAAAAATTAAAGTTTCTTCTTGTAAAACTGAAGTCTAACTTGAGTGTGTGCATACATGTGTGTATGTGGTTTGTGTGTGTGATTTTGGAAAAGATTATTCTAACATGACTTGTCAACATCTTCTGACTTTCACCCATATTGTCTTAATTTTTGCCTTCTTATATTATTTCTAAAGTGCTTGATTCTCTTTGTGTCCCTGTTAATGTTGTATTCTTTAACCTAAAGCCATTTTTGTCTGAATATCTGAACACTTCAAGAATGTAGCAAATTAATATTACATAGAGATTTCATTTCATGTAGCAATGAAAATTAAAGAGCTATAACTATATACAATAGTATCAATAAATATTAAAAATAAACTGTTGACCAAAAGGAGAAAGATATGAATGAATCTATACATGATAAATAGATTTATATAAATCTCACAGGAGTTCTAAGTAAAACAAAGGGAATGATAATCTTATAAATGATGATGGTCGTAAAAATGAAGATGGTGATATTTCAAGGTGGAGAGGGGCTCTATGTAATATACGCAATTTATTATCTGTTCTATTAATACTATTCATAGGCCTGGGGATTATCTCCAATTTGGGACTGTTATGAATAATGCTGCTACAAAGATTCTTATACACATCTTTTGAGGCACATATAAAAATCGTCCCTAAGATGTATAACTGAGAAATTGCTAGCTCATTGGGTCTGTCTACATATCTTCAACTTTATTGGAAACAATCCAAAAGTCTCTTGACAGGTGAATAAGTAAAAAGATGTGGTATATCCACACAATGGAATACTACTCAGCAATAAAAAGAAGGAAATATTTTTACAGGCAAGTGTAGGAGACAGGAAGAATAAAAGAAAAGCAGGCCCCGGCAAGGGCCACAAAATAAATTTGTAATTATTGATAAATGGGATGCTATAAGGCATGAGACTCTTGGAACAAATCCAGAGAGAACAGTTCATAATCTTGAAAACAAGATATGATCCTGCGACCCCAGACTGTTTCTCAACTGGCTTCTCAGAGTCACATGTTTTACACATCTGGTGGAAAATCTATAGATAAGAATATCAGTCTTAGTTACTGATTTGTTATTGGTTACTGTTTCTTAATTACTCAATGGTTAATGATCATTTTCTTCTTTGTCCCTGAAGGCCACATGAGTTATAGTTTAACTCCCCGCATATTCTTTCATTCACAGCTGAAGGCATAATAAAGCTGGCTTGGATTCAGTTTCGGCACCTTCACCTTGGAGCGGTGTTGGTCCCCTGATCCTCGCTTTTCTCTGAATTTTTGTGTCTTGTTTCTCATTCTCTCGCCATATCACGCTTTCGGAAACCCTGCTTGTCGAGCTGGTCTCAACAGGCAAAAATATACACAAATCAGGTAGACTATTATTTCTTCACCTCCCAAGGTGGAGGGGGTTTGTGAAGAGTAAGTAGCCACCTGGTGCTTCTGCAGGAGCTAAAAGTGTTCTTTGTTTTGATCAGAATGGTGGTGAAATGGATATTTACTTTAATATCATTTTTAAGTTGAATATTTGTATTTAATGTACTTTCCTACATGTATATTCCATACCAACACAGAAAAAAATTAATATCATATAAAACTTTTGGAATTATGCAGAACTGGATCTAAATTCCTATTATGTCACATAATTTGCAATCTTTTAAAAAATCTTTAATTTCCCATCTTACATAGATATGTCATAAACACTAAATTAGATAATATATGTAACTAAATCATTAGATAATATATGTAATTAGATAATATATGCATATACATCTGTCTCTTATACACATCTTATTAAAGCTTTTAATTTCATCATAAAAAAGTGAAAAGTGTGAAATGAGAAAACATGGGAAAAAAGGAAGCAGTTGAACCTGAGGAGGATATTTTATTTAAATCTAGAATGAAATATGACATACAAAATCATAATACCTATAAAGAGGAACAGCACAATTTAAGTCATTAATTGTATAAAAGACTAATAATTTCTTTAAAAATTATGTACTGTATCTGTGAAAAATTAAAGTTTCTTCTTGTAAAACTGAAGTCTAACTTGAGTGTGTGCATACATGTGTGTATGTGGTTTGTGTGTGTGATTTTGGAAAAGATTATTCTAACATGACTTGTCAACATCTTCTGACTTTCACCCATATTGTCTTAATTTTTGCCTTCTTATAGTGAATTAGGTGATATTCGTAACTACATTAATCGTTAGTGTAGGCACTTAGAAACATAACCCAGACATTGAAGGACATTGCTAGTCTTATATTACAACAAACCAATAATCAACCAGCAATCTCTCAATTGTAAATTTAATTTTATTGTAGTTGAAAACAAGCATAAGATTTGGACTTGGTAACTCATAAAAAATGAAAGACTTAAAATTGAATTTTTTTTTCTTTCTTTTTGTTTATTTGTTTGATATGCAGTTTAAAGAAGATACACCTTTAGCTTTAGGAGCATATGTCTCGGATTCAAAATCTGAAACAGTCAACAGAAACAATCTAAATGATTGGGTCATTTCTGCCCCCTAGTGGTCAATGCTCTAAATGGAGAAGATGGTGAAGTTCGAATTTGGAAGCTCAAATAAAAACTAAGGCTTCTAATTTTGTTTTTTTTTTTTTTTAAAGGAAAACCATCACAACAGAAAAAAAAATGAACATATAATTTTGTTAAAGGTGTGCATTATTGAATGTTAGATGATTTTCTCCTGGTGTTGAATATGTGTCAGCATTTGGAAATGCTGTGTTCTGTGCTAGCATTCTTTTATTCCTGGCGTTATATCAGACATTATTCATGCATGTTTGCAAACTGAGGTATTATTAACATATCCTATTTTAGCATGTTTAAATAGAAATTTGAATGTATAATGCTCAAGGCCTATGGTGATCAATAAACACATACAATGGGAACTTCTGTCTTTGCTTTAAAACAATGTTATTCCCAATGACATTACTTTTGGATAATGAGGTTTGAACCCACTTACACATGAGTTAATTTGTGCAGGCAAATTGCATTCATGTAGAACAGAAGAAACATTATGCTTCAAGAGTCATGTTCTTTTAATGTGAATTTATATTTGATTTAGTATTATTCTATATGAAAGAAGAGTCTACAAATTAGTCATTATAGCACAGTGTTCCAAAAACATGACGATGTGCCCTGGTTCCCTACCAATGATCCTTTCAGAGGTTTATGATGAATTCCTTTGCTTACACAGCATTATGTCCAAACTTCTTAGGATATTTTTCCTAATCTGGACTTACTTGATCTCAAACACTAAAACCAGTGCTCCACTGAGTGACTTCCTCTTCCTAACTGTTTTATGCATTGTCCATCTCCATGCGATTGTTTATACTTTGGGGAAGTTATTTAATTTCTATGTACCTTGTTTTTTCATCTGGCAAATGGGAATAATTATAGTACTTACCTCAGAGAATTGTTTTGAGGATTAAATAAAAGTATACAGTACTTTTTGAAGTGCCAGTAACACTGTAGGCAGTAAATGTTGTGGCTGTTGTTGTTTAGTTGCTAAGTCATGTCCAACTCTTTTGTGAGCCCAGGAACTGTAGCCTGCATGGTTCCTCCATCCATGGGATTTCCCAGGCAAGAATACTGGAGCAGGGGTGCCATTTCCTTCTTTCTCCAGAGGATCTTCTAGATGCAGGGATCGAACCCATGTCTCCTGCATTGGCAGGCAGATTCTTCACCACTGGGCCACTAGGGAAGCCTAGGCAGTAAACAAATGCCTATTGCTCTCCATGTTTCCCTTCTGTAGTATTTCATCTCGAATACCTCTCTACCACCTGCCAATCAGGAGTTGATTTCTCTGTCATTTGCATTCTGCTGACTCTTTGTAGACACTGTTCAAGCATTATCACACTATATGTTATTTAGCTACATGGTCATGTATGGGCACACTGCTTTTTGTGGTCAGTTCACTTAGTACAGTTTCTGTGAATAATAGATATTCAGTAATGTTTGAAGGAATTACATGAAGTGATTAGAAAACATATGAAAACTTATGTGCATGTGAAACTGATTCCTAAAAACCTAGCTGAGAATAACATCAAAAAATCTACAGCTGATTCTTGAGCAACACGTGTTTAAACTATGGGTCCACTGATGTAGATCTTTTACAGTAAATATATTGGACAAAATTTTGGAAATTTGCACTGGTTTGAAAAAATTACCGATAAACCATGTAGCCTAGAAATACTAAAAGAGTGAATAAAAAGTAGGTATGTCATGAATGCATAAAATATATGAATATACTAGCCTATTTTATCATTTATGGTCATAAAATACATACAAATCTATAATGAAAACAAAATTTATCAAAACTTATGCATTAAAACATGTAAAAACCATACCTGGCACCATTCATAGCTGAGAGAAATGTAAAAAACAATGTAAAAAAATGTAGCGATGCAGTATTAAATCAAAACTGTAAAATGAGCTGCAGGACACACTGTACTACTGTACAGGCAACTCCTGCTGCGGTTTAGGTGAGCTTAGGTGTTGTGAGGGTCTGTGTAAAGTGCCACGTGATGCTAATCATCTCCGTATGTGCAGTTCCTCTCTCCAGTAAATTGAGCATCACAGTAGAAAGCGATCTTTCTCAGTTCTTTTGTAGTTTTCTTCATGTTTAGCTCTATACCATAAACCTTGGCTAACACCATATGAAGTGCCGCTAGTGAGGTTGGAAGTGCTCCCAAGAAGCAGAGAAAGATCATGACGGTATTACAAGAGGAAGTTTAATTGCTGGATATGTACCCTAGATGGAGGTCTGCAGCTTCTGTTGCCTGCCATTTCAAGAAAAACAAATCCACCATAAAGACCATTGTAAAAACAAACAAAACAACAACAACAACAAAAAAACCCCAAAAGGAAATCCATGAAGGCATAACTGCATCTACATTAGCAAGCAGGAAAACTCTGCACTTTTTGCAAAATATCTTTTAAATCCTGTATTGAAAATGCAGCTTTTATGCGGGTGCAGGCATATCTATAGACTAATTTGTTTCAAAAAAAGTGAAGTTTTTATATGACAGTGAAAAGCCAAAGGAAGGTAAAGGATCTAAAGCTGTAGAATTTAACAGTGAAGGATGGTTTGATAATTTTAGAAAGATGTTGGCTTTAAAAATATCAAGATAACAGAAGAGGCAACTTCCACCGACCAAGAGGCAGCAAACAATTTCCTGGAAAGAGTATCTCCAGGGATTATTAACATTTATTAATACAGAAGGGAAATGAGCACCAGGATTTAAGGCAGGAATGGATAGCCTAGCTCTCCCATTTTGTCCAAATGCAGTCGGGTTTATGACCAGAACTGCCTGTAGTTATGAAGCTGCGAACATCTGAGCCTTGACAGGAAAGAATATACACCAGCTGTTAGTCTTCTGGTTGTATAGCAAGAAGTCCCAGACAATGAGAAGTCTTTTTCTGGATTGGTTCCACTGATGCTTTGTCCTTGACATCAGGAAATACCTCTCCCATAAGGCACTGCCTTTTAAAGATCTTTTGATATTGGACAATGTCCCTAGCCACCCAGAACCTCATGAGTTCAGCACCACAGGTGCTCCCAAACACAGTGTCTCAGATTCAGATTCCAGATCAGGGCTCTTAGGGACTTTAAAGCTCATTACACACGGTACTCTATGGAAAGGATTGTCAATGCTGTGGAAGAGAACCTCGATGGAAACAACATTATGAGAGTCTGGAAGGATTACACCACAAAAGATGCCATCGTTATTGTAAAAAAACCTGCAAAAACCATAAAGCCTGAAACAATAAGTTCCTGTGGAGGAAATTGTTTCCAGATGTTGTGCATGACTTCTCAGGATTTATGACAGAGCTCATCAAGGAAATTATGAAAGAGACTGTGGATGTGGCAAGAAAAGATAGGGTGGTGGTTGTGAAGGGTTTCAGAATATGGATCTTGGAGAAATTCACACCAGAGGAATTACCAGAACGTGACTGAACCAGTCAGATGCTTCTGAACCAGTGCCAGACAATGGAGAAGATGTACAAGATGTGCCAGAAAAAAACAAAAACAAAAAACTAATGTTAGACAAAAGTCAAAAGGGTTCTGACTTTTCAAGACTGCTTTTGCATTCTTTTATGACATGGATGATCCCTTCTATGATTTGGGCACTGAAGTGAATGGTAGGAGGATTGAGTCTATGTAGAAACATTTTGAGAGAAATGAAAAGCAAAATCAGACAGAAGTTATGATATATTTCCATAGTTACACTAAGTGTGCCTGCCCCTCCTGCTGCCCTTTCCACCTCCTCTCCCTCTTCGGTCCCTGCCACTCCTGAGACAGCAAGACCAAGCCTGCTCTGCAGCCTACTCAGCATGGAGATGGCAAGCATGAAGACCTTTATGATGATCTACTTCCACTTAATGAACAGCAAATGGTCATCATGCTGTACAGTTAATAAACTTATCTGTTGTGTATGTTCATGTGAAAATCTAATAACTGTAGGACAAGAACCATAGGAGATATTTTTATGTCATCATCATCATCACCTAAGTGTTCATATTCTGTTAATTTCTCAAAACTATTTTTATATCAGAGAGACATATTTTGGGGTGACATATCCTGATTTCCTTCTGTTGAAAGAGGAAGCTGCTACCTCCCTACATAGGCAGAGAGGGCAATGTGGTGAGATGGTGATACCAGAACCAAGAAGCCAAAGCTTTCTGGAGGAAACTGTAGCTACAGTAGGAGCTTCCTAGTGAGAAGTGAAACTGCAAAGGGTGGACTGTCCCATGGAAGCTGGAGCCATAAGAAGGACTTAGTTGCTGCTGGAGGTCACGCCCAAGGGCAAGAAAGGAGCTGACAGAGCCCCCATCTCTGCACTACAAACTGCCTTCGAGTCTCTAGCTGGCAACTCCCACTGGCCAAACTCAGCCATAAATCAGATGAGGTGGAAGCCTGGATGAAACAGTCTGGAGGAACGGGCTTGTCTGCGATGTGGAGTGGAATGGGATGCAAGCCTGAGGAACAGATCTGGAGGCAGAAGTGCCGCTGACCCTTCTCTAACTTCTTTTCTTTCCCACAAATTACATTCCTATCTCTGGTTTTCTGGTTATTCCTAAACACAGGATGCATATTCATGCCTTTACTACTATTCCTGCAGCACACAACAAAATCTCTATGCTTTTTGTCCTATTAAAATTTAACCAGTTGTTCAAAGTCCAACTGGTATACCACACCATTTAAAAACATTTCTCATACGGTCAGTTAAATATTATATTCCATTGGTTCTTTATCTTTGCTTATGCTTCTGTTGCAGCAGTAATTTTTGCCTTACAGTAGGGCTTCCCTCGTGGCTCAGATGGTAAAGAATCTGCCTACAATTCAGGAGACCTGGGTTCAGTCTTTGGATTAGGAAGTTCCTCTGGAGAAAGGAATGACAACCTGCTCCAGTATTCCTGCCTGGAGAATTCCAGGGACAGAGAAGCCTGGTGGGATACTGTCCATGGGGTCGCAAAGAGTCAGACATGACTGAACAACTAACATACAAAGTGTTTCATGTGTAGGTCCTTTTCTCTCAATATTGAAAACACATTTGGCTATTGCTTGATGAAAAGTCCCCATCGGCTCAACACTTCCTTTAGCGCTCAAATTAGTGTGAAAACATTGCCTAATATGGTCTTACCTCTACTAACAGCTCAAGGACCCCGGTATATAGTCTCTCTCTCTTGACAATAGGGAGGACTTTTGTTAACTCAGAAATGGGAGGAAAAGGACTTTCTTCCTGAGGCATGGAGATTTTGAAGCTACAATGGATGTCAAGATTTTGTCCTCACTCTCTCTGGAGAATTCACTATCCTAGCATGATTCTAATTTGCTTAGGGGAAAAAAGTGCATTGAGTTTCTTTTGAAAGATCATTTTCTCCGAAAGACAGAAAGGTTTCTACCTCTTTTTCAAGATAAGCCTGCAGAGGGTGAGATGCTTTTCCTTTACCAGTGGTTATGATTTATTAACACAAATGTTAGGCTTGGTCAGTATCTGCTGTATCTGTATGTCAAACCACATATTTTCCAGTGCATGAAATAACGACTTTCCCAGCACTGTGGGAGGAGATAAGTTCACTTGTTTAACACCATTCTTCATTGAATATCTCAGTTCAGTTCAGTTCAGTCGCTCAGTCGTGTCCGACTCTTTGCGACCCCATGAATCGCAGCACGCCAGGC
>SJYT01007703.1:77368-104135 GCA_006410635.1 Cephalophus harveyi | reverse complement strand
CTATGTACTGTAAACTATGCAAGTGTCTTGAGAAGGGTCATTCTGCACAAAGTTTAGGCACAATGATAGCTGGATGGCGAGGCAGTTCTTTTCAGGGATGTAGACTGGGGTTGTTGAGGGCTCTTGATTTAAAATAACACAATTTAACTGCATCATAACAATGCCAAGAACATGCATTTCAATGTATCATTCTCAGTCATTCCAAGATCTCAATATCTAGAAGCTTGCAAATATTTTGTAGTCTCTGCAAACTTGAGATATTCTTCAAGTCTCAAGCTATGAGTTTTTTAGACTTACTCCTTTACTGTTCTAATTTTGCTCCTTCTCCATGCATATCTTGTTTTTAAAACTTAGCAGTCATCTGGGCTACATTTTCTTTGCATTCCATATGCATGGAAAGCATGCTTATCCTGAAAATCATGTAAATTGTGTTAAAAGAATGGGCTCCTAGCTGTATTCAAGAAAATTGATTCCTTCCAACCTTCATGATTATTATTCATGAGAATCCCCATTGTGTACCGTATTTTCCCCAATTCTAGAGTTTGGGGAGTGTAGCATTAAAACGGGACTCTGGAAGCATTCAGTCAACATTTTGCTTTGTGGTTAAGTAGCTCTAAGATTTGAGTTTAATTTCTTTACTTCTGTAAGACTTAGGTTTTTCATTTGTAAAGTTAAGAGCTTGGATTTTGCAAGATTAATTCTGAGACCTTTTCCAGGCCTGAAATTCTATGATATTACAATGATAAAAATCCTGATGTAAATATTTGCATATATGGGACAGGCAGTTAAAACTCTATAAAGTATATCCCTCTGACACATGAAGTTCTAAGCTATTAAACTTGATTTTGAAAGTATCTTCGCTGTATGAGTGGTGGGAGAAATCTTTAAATAAAGACACTGGCCCCTGTAAGTTTCAAACTCTTTTTCTGTGACTTTTCTCTCACCTTTTCATAGTTTTCTATTCAAAACAAGTTTTATCACCATTTGCAGCCAAGTAGAATCAAAGTAGGATATAAAAATCGATCCATGTTTATACCATTTTCAGACATCATTTAAGATTACCACATGATGGACCAAATATCTGTAATTGGTTCCAGTTTCTCATTTATGGGCTCAAATGACAACACTGTATGTCCAGAGAAGTGAGAATATCTTCATTACTTCAACCAGGTTAAGTCCGTGACTAAAAAGAGATAAGTTCATAATTGGCAATGAGAGCTGGGAAGGGGGCGGAGCGGAGAGTAACAGTCCATGGGGAGAGTGAGAAAAAGGCAGAGCAGCGGGGGAGAACTGGGGAAACTGAGAATCTGACTGCACTCAGAAGGAATGATCTCCCAGGTCTCTGGAAGCTCCCACCTGGATCGCTGATCAGTATGTTGGTTTGGCCAGTCTGTTCAGCTGCTCATTTCATGTTTTCTCTTTGTTTTTTTTTTTTTTTCTCTTTGTTGCTGTTAGTCACAAAATGAATTGGTTGCATTAGAGCCAGTATCAGTCATAAAACCACAATACATTTTATTTTCCCTGTACAACATTTATTGTTGCTGTTTCCCCTTAATGTCAGTTATTGCGGAAAATTAGAATAATATACGGGATTAAGAGGCTTTCCAGGTGGCTCAATGGGTAAAGAATCTGCCACTAATGTAGGAGCTGTGGCAGATGGGTTTAATCCCTGGATTGGGAAGATCTCCTGGAGAAGGGCATGGCAACCCACTCCAGTATTCTTGCCCGGAAAATTCCATGGACAGAAGAGCCTGGCAAGCTACAGTCCATGGGGTTGCACAAAGTTGGACACAACTGAAGCAACTGAGCATGCATGCATGCACAGGGTTATTAAGCAAAAACTCACAAAGGCTAGCTGTAATCCATTCACTCTTTGAATCATCACTTAATTTATATGATACTTCAGTTCAGTTCAGTTGCTCAGTCGTGTCCGACTCTTTGTGACCCCATGAACAGCAGCATGCCAGGCCTCCCTGTCTATCACCAACTCAGAGTCCACCCAAACCCATGTCCATTGTGTCAGCGATGCCATCCAACCATCTAATTCTCTGTTTTCCCCTTCTCCTCCTGCTCTCAATCTTTCTCAGCATCAGGGTCTTTTCAAAGGAGTCAGTTCTCCGTATCAGGTGGCCAAAGTATTGGAGTTTCAGCTTCAACATCAGTCCCTTCAATGAACAACCAGGACTGATCTCCTTTAGGATGGACTGGTTGGATCTCCTTGCAGGCCAAGGGACTCTCAAGAGTCTTCTCCAACACCACAGTTCAAAAGCATCAATTCTTCTGTGCTCAGCTTTCTTTATAGTCCAACTCTCACATCCATACATGACTACTGGAAAAACAATATTCTTGATCAGACAGACTTTTGTTGGCAAAGTAATGTCTCTGCTTTTGAATATACTATCTAGATTGGTCATAACTTTCCATCCAAGGAGCAAGTGTCTTCTAATTTCATGGCTGTAGTCACCATCTGCAGTGATTTTGGAGCCCCCAAAAATAAAGTCTGACACTGTTGCCACTGTTTCCCCATCTATTTGCCATGAAGTGATGGGACCAGATGCCATGATCTTCGTTTTCTGAATGTTGAGTTTTAAGCCAACTTTGTCACTCTCCTCTTTCACTTTCATCAAGAGGCTTTTGAGTTCTTCTTTACTTTCTGCCATAAGGGTGGTGTCATCTGCATATCTGAGGTTATTGATATTTCTCCCGGCAATCTTGATTCCAGCTTGTGCTTCCTCCAGCCCAGTGTTTCTCATGACGTACTCTGCATAGAAGTTAAATAAGCAGGGTGACAATATACAGCCTTGACATACTCCTTTTCCTATTTGGAACCAGTCTGTTGTTCCATGTCCAGTTCTAACTGTTGCTTCCTGACCTGCATACAGGTTTCTCAAGAGGCAGGTCAGGTGGTCTGGTATTCCTATCTCTTTCAGAATTTTCCACAGTTTATTGTGATCCACACAGTCAAAGGCTTTGGCATAGTCAATCAAGCAGAAATAGATGTTTTTCTGGAACTCTCTTATTTTTCCATGATCCAGCGGATGTTGGCAATTTGATCTCTGGTTCCTCTGCCTTTTCTAAAACCAGCTTGAACATCAGGAAGTTCATGGTTCATGTATTGCTGAAGCCTGGCTTGAAGAATTTTAGGCATTACTTATTAGCGTATGAGATGAGTGCAATTGTGTGATAGTTTGAGCATTCTTTGGCATTGTGTTTCTTTGGGACTGGAAAGAAAACTGACCTTTTCCAGTCCTGTGGCCACTGCTGAGTTTTCCAAATTTGCTGGCATATTGAGTGCAGCACTTTCACAGCATCATCTTTCAGGATTTGAAATAGCTCAACTGGAATTCCATCACCTCCACTGGCTTTGTAGTAATGCTTCCTAAGGCCCACTTGACTTCACATTCCTGGGTGTCTGGCTCTAGGTGAGGCTTACTAGACACCAAAAAGTCTTCAAGAGAGTTAAAATATATAGTCACTACTCTCAAGTTCTTTATAATCTGGTTGGGGAGACAAAAATGAAGAACATAAGCTAAGGCTGTGTGTTAGTACTTTTTAGTTCATAAGCACTTTTCCCACAGATTCTGTTTTAGATTATCTGAATCACTGTACCAGCTGTCCAACTGGCAGACTAGAAGCTACATCATTTAAGTTGACTTAGATGAGAAACTAAGTTTCACCACTTACTTAAATTTCCAAATTACTAAATACTAATAGTCTATGGGAGAAAGAAATGGCAACGCACTGCAGTATTCTTGCCTGGAGAATCCCGTGGACAGAGGAGCCTGGTGGACTGCTGTCCACAGGGTCACAGACAGTCGAGCATGACTGAAGCGACCTAGTATGCATGCATGCATTGGAGAAAGAAGTCCAACCCATGCCAGTATTCTTGCCTGGAGAATCCCGGGGACAGAGGAGCCTGGTGGGCTGCCGTCTATGGGGTCGCACAGAGTCGGACACGACTGAAGCGACTTAGCAGCAGCAGCAGCAGCAATAATCTTGTAGGAATGAGAGAAACCATTGTCATCAGTAGATTTTAGGCAATTTACAACAACCCTCACATTATATAGTAAAGTTGGTTATGTGAGTGTATTTTTCTAGGAAGAGGGTCCTTAGTTTTATCAGATTGCCCCCTTTTTCAATTGATTTATAATTATCATTTCATCAGATTTTGAAAGCGAGTCTGTGGCTCCAAAAAAAAAAGTTTAAAAACTACTTGCCTAGGTTATTTGGAGAATACTTAGAGAATGAGTCCTTAGCCGAATTCTGAACAATAAGCCAAGTGAAGAAACAGCAATCTGGACAGAAAAGTGACAGCACCTAAATTTCTTCCATCATCTCTAGTAGGAGTGCCCTGAACTGCTAGATCTTCAGCACAGATTCCTGGTGAAGTTTACTTACTTTCTTATGCTAATTTTCCCACTTCCCTTTGCTGTCACCCATGTTTTGTAATGTATAGGTAATTGGTTCAGATATCGTGGTTACATCAAAGGTCTTAATTAATTTTTGATCTGATTTAACTAGTAGATTTTTTAAGTTAAAATGGATAGGAGAAATACATTTAAGAAATGATAGTACACATAGAAGTCATGATAGTTTATCCTAAAAATTGAATAATAACTGACTTCCCAATACTATGGGTAGAATATCTATATAATTTAGCTCATTTAACAGACTTTGTCACACATGATCATGGGCCAGAAACTGCTGTAAATACAATACCCAGAAAAAAAAAAAAGACCTTAACCTTGCTCTTATAGAGCTTTCAAAACAAATGTGCTTATAATTATGAACCCAGCTATACTCTTTGATGTCTTTTTATGAAAATCCCAGATAAGATCACTGTCCTACACTGACAGGATCTTTACTGATGGTTGCTCTCTTCCTCAACCAGTCTTCTCATTGTGAGAAAGGTTACCCACAGAGTACGTCTGGCAATGTCAGGAAACAGTTTTGCTTGTTCCAGCTGGGAAGATAATACTGATATGAGTAGAGAAGGCAATGGCACCCCACTCCAGTACTCCTGCCTGGAAAATCCTATGGATGGAGGAGCCTGGAAGGCTGCAGTCCATGGGGTCGCTAAGAGTCGGATACGACTGAGCGACTTCACTTTCACTTTTCACTTGCATGCATTGGAGAAGGAAATGGCAACCCACTCCAGTGTTCTTGCCTGGAGAATCCCAGGGATGGGGGAGCCTGGTGGGCTGCAGTCTATGGGGTCGCACAGAGTCGGACACGACTGAAGCGACTTAGCAGTAGCTGCAGCAGTACATAGAGGCCAGGGATGCTGTTAAATATCCTCCACTGCACAGAGCAGTCTCCACAACAAAGAGTTATTCAGCCCAAACTGTCAACAGTGTCAAGACTGAGAAACTGTGCCCTAAATGGACATTTCAAAGTGACTGAACAGAGTTGCCATAATAAGAGTCAGGACAGGCATTTCAGTATTGCAGCATCATATCACCCACAGGTTCTAGTGTTTCCTCAGATTTTATTTAAAGACTCTTTGATGTACTCATATCTGCTTTTGGTTCATTTCAGTGGATATGGTTAAAGTGATAGGGGATGATGGCTTGGGTTTGAAGTTGGGAACTATGTTTTCTTTTAAAAGATTACCCAGACTGTAGTGGTATGATTAATATATTCCTTTTATTATCTCTTACTATCAATATTTATTGAATTCCATGACTATATATAATAGGTAAATCCCAAAAAATGATCATTATAGATTAACAGATAGGAAGGGCTTAGAAAGGAACCAACATAGGTGTTTATTTCTAGATGAATAGTCTAGAACTAGCTTAATGTGCAGCTAGAAATCTTACTAAGATGTAGGCTCATTATATCTGCATTTCTGTCAAACTTCTGGGTGGGAAGGGTAGGTGAAGCATTAGATCATAGCACAAAATAAGAATGCCTGAAGTATCACCATTCTTCAGCCAAATAGAAGAAGATTAAAAGGCTTTTTATGCTGTTAACAATTTTAGTTTTACTTTCTGGTTATAATAGTGATGAAACTAATGTTGGAGAACGTTTGAAAAACATTTAAAAAGTGGGAAATCTCTAGTACTAATCTCTACCATCCCAATAAGGTTACTAGTATTTTGTGTATTTTCTTTCCATTGTTTTATCTTTAGGGGTTTAATATTTGTATGCTTAACTATAATGTATGCATTATAAAATTCTATATCTGCTTTTGCTGAAAAAAAGAAGAAAAAAAGTCCCCCCCCCCTTTTTTTCTTAATTTTCTTTGTCCTCTCTACTACTGAATTTTATTGTTCAGCTTTGGATAATTTAGTTTAGGAAAGAATTTATCAGTTAGGAAGAGATCTGCTGAGAGGGATAAAGAGTCACATGCCTTATTGTGAAGATTTCATTTCGTAAGCTGACTTATGTCATGTGGCAGTTACAAATATATTTCTCATCATTGGAAAGAACAAAGCTGAGAAAAGTCTGTCCCTTTAAATTTGATTTTCTTTTTCCTTGGATAATGCATAATCAATATTCTGAAACTTTACGTAGAAAAGGAACATGCCATTACTATTTGAAATTGAACAGTTTTTTTCTTAAGGAACTAACATTTCTTCCTTATAATTGGAAGCTCAGTGATAAATATAAGATTAAAACACAGGTGTACATTGATATGCAGGTAGTGAAAATCTGTGAGTGAGTTGAATATATGTGATGGTGAATCTTATTTTCCACTTACAGATCTTCCTTGGCTTACAATGGGGTTGTGGCCTGATAACTTTTATAGCCCATTGTAAGTTGAAAATATCATAAGTCAAAAATCATTTAATGCACCTAACTTACCTATCATCATAGCTTAGACTAGCCTGTATTAGAAGTGCTCAAAACAGCCATGTTAGTCTACAGGCGGGCAAAATTATCTAACACAAAACCTATTTTATAATAAAATGTGGACTATCAGTAATTTATTGAATGCTATTCTGAAGGTGAAAAACAATAGTTTTCTGGGTACAGAATGATTGTGAATGTATAGATTGTCTACCCTTGTGATTGTGTGGCTGACTGGAAACTATGGGTCTCTGCCTCGTCCCAGGGGAAATAAAAATTCAAAGGACAGTTTCTGTTGAATGAGGATCTCTTTCACACCATTGTAAGGTTGAAAAATCATGAATTGAAACATCATTAACTCTGGAACCGTCTTATATTATTCACCGCTAATGAAGGTTGTAAAGAAATTTTACAAGTTGTTAGAGAAAATTACCCTTTGCTCTATACTTTTGATGCAGCTTGTCTTATTATCTGCTTCCCTTAGTTAGGCTCGATTTGTCTCATGAAGGCCTCTATTCTAGATTGACAAGTAACTAACTTATACACTGGACTTTTTGGTTATCATAAAAGTCTATTTTTTTAAGCCATCTTAGGTCTCTGAAGTTTCAGTGAACTATTTATTTCTTTAACTCAACTCATAATTGGTTCAGTTGCTAAGTCGTGTCTGACTCTTTGTGACCCATGGACTGCATGCAGCACATAATTTGTAGTGTAACCAATTAAAAAAATATATAGAGAGTCATTTTATAGAGCTGAAGGAACTTTTATGGCTGTGCTAAAAAGTTTACCATATTTTCATATTGTATAACTGTCAATCCAAGTGATTTATAACAAACTTTTTTTGCTCATCTTTGATCTTTCAAATCTCTTGATAATTTTTGTGTTTTTGGCCACATGGCACATGGGATCTTAGTTCTCAAACCAGGGATTGAGCCCAGGCCCATGGTAGTGAAAGCAATGTGTCCCAATCATCTGGGTCATCAGGGAATTCCTGCCTTTTTAAAGTTGGCAGATTTATGAGAGTGATTATATGATGTTAAACCAAAAGAGTCCAAAATGCAGTACTTGGATACAGTCTCAAAAACAACAGAATGATCTCTGTTCGTTTCCAAGGCAAAACATTCACTATCACGGTAATTCAAGTCTATGCCCTGCCCAGTTACTCTGAAAAGGTGGAGTTGAATGGTTCTATGAAGACCTACAAGACCTTTTAGAACTAACACCCCCAAAAGATGTCCTTTTCATTATAGGGGACTGGAATGCTAAAGTAGGAAGTCAAGAAACACCTGAAGTAACAGGCAGATTTGGCCTTGGAGTACAGAATGAAGCACGGCAAAGGCTCATAGAGTTTTGCCTAGAACGCACTGGTCATAGCAAACACCCTCTTCTAACAACACAAGAGAGGACTCTACACATGGATATCACCAGATGGCCAACACCAAAATCAGATTGATTATATTCTTTGCAGCCTAAGATGGAGAAGCTCTACATAGTCAGCAAAATCAAGACTGGGAGCTAGCTGACTGTGGCTCAGATCATGAACTCCTTGTTGCCAAATTCATACTGAAATTGAAGAAAGTAGGGAAAACCAGTAGAACATTCAGGTATGACCTAAATCACCTTACGATTATATAGTGGAAGTGAGAAGTAGATTTAAGGGACTGACAGACATCTGATAGATCTAGATATGATAGAGTGCCTGATGAACTATGGATGAAGGTTCATGACGTTGTACAAGAGATAGAGAGCAAGACTATCCCCAAGAAAAAGAAATGCAAAAAAGCAAAATGGCTGTCTGAGGAGGCCTTACAAATAGCTGTGAAAAGAAGAAAAGTGAAAAGCAAAGGAGAAAAGGAAAGATAAACGCATCTAAATGCAGAGTTCCAAAGAATAGCACTGAGAATAAGAAACCCTTCCTCAGTGATCAGTGCAAGAAATAGAGGAAAATAATAGAATGGGAAAAACTAGAGATCTCTTCAAGAAAATTAAAGATACCAAGGGAACTTTCATGCAAAGATGGGCTCAATAAAGGACAGAAATGGTATGGACCTAACAGAAGCAGAAGATATTAAGAAGAGGTGGCAAGAATACACAGAACTGTACAAAAAAGATCTTCGTGACCCAGATAATCATGATGGTGTGATCACTTACCTAGTGCCAGACATCCTGGAATGTGAAGTCAAGTGGGCCTTAGAAAGCATCACTACGAACAAAGCTAGTGGAGGTGATGGAATTCCAGCTGAGCTATTTCCAGTCCTAAAAGATGATGCTGTGAAAGTGGTGCATTCAATATGCCAGCAAATTTGGAAAACTCAGCAATGGCCACAAGACTGGTAAAGGTCAGTTTGCATTCCAGTTCCAAAGAAAGGCAATTCCAGAGAATGCTCAAACTATTACACAGTTGTTCTCATCTCACATGCTAGCAAGAGAAGGCAATGACAACCCACTCCAGTACTCTACCTGGAAAACCCCATGGATGGAGGAGCCTGGTAAGCTGCAGTCCATGGGGTTGCTAAGAGTCAGACATGACTGAGTGACTTCACTTTCACTTTTCACCTTCATTCATTGGAGAAGGAAATGGCAATCCACTCCAGTGTTCTTGCCTGGAGAATCCCAGGGATGGGGGAGCCTGGTGGTTGCCCTCTCTGGGGTCACACAGAGTCGGACATAACTGAAGTGACTTAGCAGCAGCAGCAGCACACGCTAGCAAAATAATGCTCAAAATTCTCCAAGCCAGGCTTCAGCAACACGTGAACCGTGAGCTTCCAGATGTTCAAGCTGGTTTTAGAAAAGGCAGAGAAACCAGAGATCAAATTGCCAACATTTGCTGGATCATCAAAAAAGCAAGAGATTTCCAGAAAAGCATCTACTTCTGCTTTATTGACCATGCCAAAGCCTTTGACTATGTGGATCACAATAAACTGTAGAAAATTCTGAAAGAGATGGAAATACCAGACCACCTGACCTGCCTTTTGAGAAACCTGTATGCAGGTCAGAAAGCAACAGTTAGAACTGGACATGAAAGAACAGACTGGTTCCAAATAGGAAAAGGAGTACATCAAGGCTGTAAATTGTCACCCTGCTTATTTACCTTATACACAGAGTACATGATGAGAAACGTTGGGCTGGAGGAAGCACAAGCTGCAATCAAGATTGCCGGGAGAAATATGAATAACCTCAGATATGCAGATGACACCACCCTTATCGCAGAAAGTGAAGAAGAGCTAAAGAGCCTCTTGATGAAAGTGAAAGAGGAGAGTGAAAAAGTTGGCTTAAATCTCAACAGTCAGAAAACGAAGATCATGGCATCTGGTCCCATCACTTCATGGCAAATAGATAGGGAAACAGTGGAAGCAGTGGCTGACTTTCTTTTTGGGGGCTCCAAAATCACTGCCGATGGTGATTGCAGCCATGAAATTAAAAGACGCTTACTCCTTGGAAGGAAAGTTATGACCAACTTAGACAGCCTACTAAAAAGCAGAGACATTACTTTGTCAATAAATGTCCGTCTAGTCAAGGCTATGGTTTTTCCAGTGGTCATGTATGGATGTGAGAGTTGGATGGTAAAGAAAACTGAGTGCTGAAGAATTGATACTTTTGAACTGTGGTGTTGGAGAAGACTCTTGAGAGTCCCTTGGACTGCAAGGAGATCCAACCAGTCCATTCTAAAGGAGATCAGTCCTGGGTGTTCATTGGAAGGACTGATATTGAAGCTGAAACTCCAATACTTTGGCCACCTGCTGTGAAGAGCTGACTCATTTGAAAAGACCCTGATGCTGGGAAAGATTGAGGGCAGGAGAAGGGGATGACAGAGGATGAGATGGTTGGATAGCATCACTAACTCAGTGGATGTGAGTTTGGGTAAACTCTGGGAATTGGTGATGGACAGGGAGGCCTGGTGTGCTGCAGTCCATGGGGTCACAAAGAGCTGGACATGACTAAGCGACTGAACTGAACTGAAACCATTGGTTATTTAACCCTGTTATGCTGTTGATTCTTTTACTGATTTTCTCAGGTGTGACTCTTTTTGGAATGTATNACTCAGTGGATGTGAGTTTGGGTAAACTCTGGGAATTGGTGATGGACAGGGAGGCCTGGTGTGCTGCAGTCCATGGGGTCACAAAGAGCTGGACATGACTAAGCGACTGAACTGAACTGAAACCATTGGTTATTTAACCCTGTTATAGATGTGTATAAGAGACAGTCCATGTCCAGTTCTAACTGTTGCTTCCTGACCTGCATACAGGTTTCTCAAGAGGCAGGTCAGGTGGTCTGGTATTCCCATCTCTTTCAGAATTTTCCACAGTTTATTGTGATCCACACAGTCAAAGGCTTTTGGCATAGTCAGTAAAGCAGAAATAGATGTTTTTCTAGAACTCTCTTGCTTTTTCCATGATCCAGCGGATGTTGGCAATTTGATCTCTGGTTCCTCTGCCTTTTCTAAAACCAGCTTGAACATCAGGAAGTTCACGGTTCACGTATTGCTGAAGCCTGGCTTGGAGAATTTTGAGCATTACTTTACTAGCTTGTGAGATGAGTGCAATTGTTAGTATTCAAACATTTTATAGAATCCATTATATGAATATATTTCAATTTATAAGTCATCTCCTTTCCATGATCATTTAAGTTATTTACTTTCTTTTTTTTTTAACTACTATACCCTTCAACATGTCTCACTGTTGAAGAATGTGGCCAATATTTGTAGTGACTATAAACACCTAAGAAGGAGCTTTCTGGGTTTTAGGTTAACCCAACTTGGAGCTCTAGCAGATATTAGCATATTGCCTTCCAACATATGGCAAAAATTTCCAGTCTCATTCAAAGTTCCCATTACTACATACTCATCAGTTTTACTGTCATCTGATCATCACTTCCGTATTTTCAAAATGAGGAAGGATAAATAAGATGATCCCTGCTACTGCTAAGTCACGTCAGTCGTGTCCGACTCTGTGCGACCCCATAGACAGCAGCCCAACAGGCTCCTCTGTCCCTGGGACTCTCCAGGCAAGAACACTGGAGTGGGTTGCCATTTCCTTCTCCAATGCATGAAAGTGAAAAGTGAAAGTGAAGTCGCTCAGTCGTGTCCGACTCTTAGCGACCCCATGGACTGTAGCCTACCAGGCTCCTCCATCCATGGGATTCTCCAGGCAAGAGTACTGGAGTGGGTTGCCATTGCCTTCTCTAAGATGATCCCTAGAGCATGCATTTTCTATGTTCTCTGACTCCCTTTTCTTGGATTTCCCACTTTCTCTCTTCACCTTGAGATAAACTAGTCCAGCAAATAGCAAACTGTTTCTTCTGAGTCTATAAGCCTATTTTTTTGTATTTTATATTCTGAATAGTCTATAAATTAGGACATCCAATAATACAATTTCAATAGTCATAAGGAAGAATATAACTTAATCTGACAATGTCCAAGCCAGGCATACATACATCCAACACTATTAAAACATATCTGTGGTTTTCAAACATTTTAAAGCAGTGGACTTTTTAAAAAATAAAAATACAAAATGAAGGTCAATATAAATGCTGCTTCCTCCTTTTCTCCCCATTTTGCTTACCTTTAAAATGCATCTTACACATTGGTAAAAGCTTCTTGCAATGAAATTATATTAGTGCCTAGATGAACTTCCTGAAAATAAGAAATATTAAAATTCTTCCATTTATGTTGTTATTTTACTCATTACATTTGTATTTTATACTTTATTTGATCATGCTTTCATTTTGGACTAATATATAGTCTATACTAAAATCTTCTGGAAATATTCATGTCAGAGAAAGACTGCCTATTGTTACCAAAGAGCTCTGATTTTACTACCTACAATTTCTATGAGAAAAAAAACAGCTTCAGGCTCTGAAGTTTATAATTATAGGCCGATATTGCCTCCCAATGGTAAGAAGCTTAATCACATCATAGTTCAAGTTAGAAAAGTTGATTTAAAAAAATTCTGCAAAACCTTGAAGTAATCTCTTCCTATATCATATTATAATAGATTTGGGAGGAAGGCAGAGTACTTACCAGACACATTGGCAAGCCTGGGTCATATTCTCTCTGATCTGCCATCTACAAGTCCCAGAATTTTCCCTCTCATTTCCTCTCAGATGCCATTACTAAAGATCTTCCAACTTCAGCCAGCCTTCACTTGTCCTTACATCAAGCCTGTTGTAGTCTTAACATGTTAAGATCCTAGTCTCAGACAGCCACTGGAGTGCGGGATCAGGCTGGAATGTGGATGGTCTCTGGATTGATAAAAGAGAGCTCCTGCTTTGACATCCAAATGCACCCAAGTCAGCACACTTACTATCAGTCTCACCAAAGCCACATGTTCCCTTTTTTTTTTTTAATTTGCTCATGAAGCCAGCAGAGAAGGCAATGGCACCCCATTCCAGTACCCTGGAAAATTCCATGGATGGAGGAGCCTGGTAGGCTGCAGTCCATGGGCTCGCTAAGAGTCAGACACAACTGAGCATCTTCACTTTCACTTTTCACTTTCATATATTGGAGAAGGAAATGGCAACCCACTCCAGTGTTCTTGCCTGGAGAATCCCAGGGACGGGGGAGCCTCAGGGGCTGCTGTCTATGGGGTCACACAGAGTCGGACACAACTGAAGCGACTTAGCAGCAGGTGTCTAAAACTGGGGTCTTCACCACCTGGAAGAGTCATGAAAAAGGATTTGGCTAAACCCTCCTTAGCCCAGGGTTTTGCACCAAGAACCTGCTACCTATCTGATGTAAGCTGAGAGCTTGGGGTCAGAAGTCATCAAATCAGAACCCTTGGATACGTCTCTAGCTCAGATCAGATTCAATGTGCCCCCCACTGGATGCTGTGGTTGGGGCTGCTTCTCCTTTGGGAGACAGCCCTAAGCCAGGTGTGTAACCCTCACTTATTCCCAGCAAATCTGCCTGCTATGAGGAGCCTTCAAGCCTGTTTACAGTGTTTTAGAGGTTTTTATAACAGACAAGAAAGAACACAAAGAAAATAATAAAACACAGATGAAGGAAAAGGAATAATAAGAAAGAAAAGAGAGGACAAGAAGCACTTGTCTCAAGAAGAAGCCATATTTTTTTTATTACTTATGATTCACCCACTCCAGGACTAACCACTTCCTCTGCAGTGAAGTATTTGCCTGTCGATATTAAAGATATAGGTAGGATGTTGAAGGGAACTCTTTGAAGGCTTCAAGGCAAAGACAACATTTAATTCAACAAATATCCTATTGGTAGACTAGGATAACTTCTACCCTTGGCATACACTGATTGAGGTCCATAGAGATATCTGAAATGTCAAATTAACAAGTCATATTATTGTCATATTATGTTAAGTCATATTAAGTCATGTTAAGTCATATTATAAGAGTCGGAAATGACTGAGCTACTTCCCTTTCACTTTTCACTTTCATGCATTGGAGAAGGAAATGGTAACCCACTCCAGTGTTCTTGCCTGGAGAATCCCAGGGACGGGGGAGCCTGGTGGGCTGCTGTCTATGGGGTCACACAGAGTCGGACACGACTGAAGTGACTTAGCAGCAGCAGCAGAAATCTGAAGTCAATCCCAGTGATCTGTGGTAAGAATTGATTGAGCCACATATGAGTTTAGCAGTAGAGTTGTATAACTGATTGTCAGTGTCTTCTGTGAACGCACACTTGTCATATAATTCCTGTTTCTTTTCTAGACCCATCCTCCTATTAACTCCTTCATGGCTCTCTTCTCGTGCTTTAATGTACGAATTACCTAGGGGTTTGCGAAATTTGGATTCTAATAACAGCAGGTCTGGGGTTGGGCCTGAGATTCTGAATTGCTAAGAAGCTCCCATGATGCCCATGCTGGACTATAGTACTTCCAAGTCTCATTTTCTAACAATTTCCTTTGTTCATCACCCAGCAAAAGTATTAGCTTTATCTCTTTTTCTTATTGCTGTTCAGTCAGAGAAAGGAGATAGTAGCCAACTTCTATCAAGCCTTAATAATCATAAATTTTAAAATTTATATAAAGATTCTTATAATATTTTATGATTTTCAATTTCATGATTTTCAACTTCCCAGGTGGTTCAGTGGTAAAGATCCTGCTTGCAATCCAGGAGACGTGGGTTTGAGCCCTAGGTCGGGAAGATCCCCTGGAGAAGGAAATGGCAACCCATTCCAGTATTCTTGCCTGGGAAATCCCATGGACACAGGGCCTAGTGGGCTATAGCCCATGGGGTTGCAAAAGAGTCAGACAGACTGAGCAACTAAAACAACAACAACAAGGCATACTCGATGACTCAAGTACTAAAACATCCATTTGCAATGCAGAAGATGTAGGTTCAATCCCTGGGTCCAGAAGTTTCCCTGGAGGAGGAAATGGCAACCTATTCCAGTATTCTTGCCTGCAAAATTCCATGGACAGAGGATCCTAGCGGGTTATAGTGCATGGGTCACAAGGAGCCAGACACAACTAAGCACAGTATAGTCATATGTGTGTGTGTGTGTGTGTGTGTGTGTGTGTACAGAATGGATAGAGGAGCCTGGCGAACTTCAGCCCATGCGGCCGCAAAGAGTCAGACATGACTGAGCACGCACGCACCATGTGCGTATGTATGTGTGTGTGCGTGTGTACATATATATACACACATACACATATATATATAAGTATGATTTGTCATGCTTATATCAGTAAGAAGTCTCTTTCAACCATTCTTCCCAAGCTCTAGAGTAAATGATTAAGGTCTTTAAAGTGACTTGGAAGCTCTAAAATGTCCTAAATTCTCAACTAAATTATCAAATAAATAATATTCTCTATAGCTTTAGGATTTATCTCACTTTATTGCATTCTAATTCTTTTAAAATAGTATCCTGAACATGAGGTACATGATAATTTTCAGTTGCTCCTGAGCAATATAAATTGTCTGAAAGTGAGAGATGTTTGTTCACTTTTATAAAGAGTGTTACATAAAAGGACCATATGTGAAAAAATTAGAAAATAAGAGATGCTGACAAGTTAATTTGTTCGTATCTTTGCAGCTTATCCATTGTGAAAAATTCTAAGTGTGATGATTCTTTAATCACAGTACCTCACAAGTGAATGTATGGCTTTGTGCCCTGCAACAAAGCACATTTTCCCTATGGAAAAATTCCCAGCTGAGTCATCCTTGTCTCCCAGCTTACAGGTACCTTCATCACATTACCAAAAGGATCCTGAGGAATGTCCTTATGAAAAACCAGCTTTTCAGTCCTGTGTAGACTCTGTGGGCCCGCTTTCAGTTCCAGATCCTTCGATAGCTGAAAATTCTGTGTCAATAAGTGGTTTCAGAAATTTCTCAACCTTGGTTAGTCTCTGCTTCAGTTTCTGCTGCATTGACTCATACTCAGCCAGGATCCGAGCAAACCTTGTTTGCAGGAGGTCTACTGAGCTCTCCATTCGGGTGACCTTCTCTTCAAGATCTTTAGGATCACTTCCAGCATTTGCAATGTTTATGTCCAATAGACCATCTTTCATCAAGATTTGCTTCCCTTTCTCTTCTAGCATACCTTTGGCATCTGGGTACTCAGTTAAAGCTTCCATGAGGTCATCTTTTGAGAGACAGAACAGATCTGAGTAGCCAATGCTTTTAATATTGGCTGTTCTTCGATTGCCAGCTTTGCTACCTTTAATATTAAGGATACTGATTTCACCAAAGTAGCTGCCATCACTCAATACCACAAACTGAGTGATCCCATCATCAGCCACCACGGCCAGTTTGCCTTCCTTGATGATGTACATCTCTCGGCCAATATCCCCTTTCTTGCAAATGTAATCTCCAGGACTGTAGACTTGGGGTTGTAATTTCAAGACCAACTCCACCAACAGGCCGGCTTCACAGTCTGCAAAAATGCGTACCTTTTTTAATGTGTCTAAGTGAACACTGATGGCGATCTCTGCTCTTAGTTTATCAGGTAGATACTTCAGGACTTCTCTCTCATCCACTGTTTTTTTGTTGGTCCACAGATAGTCAAACCATTTAATAACTCGCTTTTCCATATCTTTGCTTACATTTCGAAAATGCATGTATTGCTTGATTGCATCAATTCTTGCTTGAAATTCTGCCCTGGCTGCATTCATGTTGGAAATCATAGAACCTATGTTACCAACAATGGTGGCAAAAATTAACACTCCAATGAGGAAATCAGCAACCACAAAGAAATATTCAGAATCCCTCACGGGAGGCGGTGTTTCACCAATAGTGGTCAAAGTCAGTGTAGACCAGTAAAGACTGTACACATATTTTCTAGCCAAACGGCCAAAATCAGGATCATTAACATCAGGATAGACCCATGTATCATTTCCAAACCCAATAGCTTTGGAAATAGAGAAGTACACACACGCATTCCAATGGATGATGATGATGATGTACATGACAAGGTTAGAGATCCTGAAGATGTTTGGGTAGTTTGTCCGCGTTTCTGTTCTCTGGAAGAACTCAAACATTCGAGAGATCCTTAACAATCTGTTTAATCTAATTTCTGGGTAATTCCAGCCAAACTTAATATACAGCAGATCAGTTGGGATCACTGATAGAATATCAAGTTTAAATTGAAAGGTTGATTTATACTTCTCTATGAGTTTACGCTCTTCCTTCACCAGTAGTCCTTGTTCTAGGTAACCTAAAATAAATTAAAAAAAAAAAATGTTTTTCCTTTTTATGCCATTGTGATTTTTTCTAAAGTAACTTTCAACCAACTTCGTTGAGTTCAAAACAAGAGCTCATTTCAATAAATATGCTTTCAGCAATGTAATGAGATCAACATATGGCTGTGGAAAATGTTCTTTTGCAGAAATTAAAAATCAAGCTTTATAAGTACAAAAGTGAGAGTTTATATGCAATGTATATATCTATGAGGTATATATGCAAATTCCTTTAGGCTCAGCATCTTGTCCAGGTTAAGCTATTCTTTTTATAAACAGTGTTCATACAAAGTCTTCTGCATGCTCTAGCACTGTGTTTAATTCCTCATGCCACTCTTTTGTCAGAATCCCAGCCTCACCCTTGAAGCTTGGGTACCTCCTTGCTGTTTGACTATCCTGCATAGTCTTGCCTTACCCCTTCAATGTGAAGCATATCTCCTTCGAGGCTTCATTTTCGTATCTCTTTCTTGCCCTTCCCCAGGCTAAATTAGACATCTGGGATCTTCCTTTTGTTAAGCTGCTACCATGGGCCTTGTGTATTAAACCCAGAATTTCAATGCCTGATATATGGGAAAATTTTATTTCTCTTCCTATTTTGGTTACCAGAGCTGTGCATAGAACAGAACTGAAATATTGTTTCAATGATACTAGAGAATGTCACTATTTTACATAAGGATTCTTAAAAGCCATTCTCTGCATACATAGGTTACCTTTGCATGTAGAGAGTAGTATAGAAACAATAAGCTTATACCTATTTAACAAGAATACTTAAGTAAGAAGCTATCAGATCCTGCCCAGATTATTGGTCAATAACATCCCCCCATGAACCATAAAGTTGAATTAAGGATATATATCCTGTTTGCTATAATATTTCTAGGACAGCTCTGCTAAGTACAATGACCTTTTCCCCCATGTCTCTTCAAGGTACCTCTGTTAAGTAGCAATTACCCTTTCCTCACAGAGCTGCAGAATATTTCTGTTCTCTCTGTTCCTCCTTCCTTGTATAAACCCAGTGAACAGGCTAATGGAGGAAAGCCATCATTCCACACCCAGAAGGTTGCTAGTAATGTCCTTCTGAATCAGTTGGAGTGGTCTAAGTCTGTGGGTTGGCCTTCCCTGGTGGCTCAGATGGTAAAGAACCTTCTGCAATACAGAAGACCCAGATTCAATCCTTGAGTCAAGAAGATCCCCTGGAGAAGGGAATGAGCACCCACTCCAATATTCTTGCCTGGAGGAGTCCATGAACAGAGGAACTTGGCAGGCTACAGTCCATGGGCTCACAAAGAGTCAGACACAACTGAGCAACTAACACACACTACCCTATGGGTGAGTATATGGTACTCTTCCTTTCAATTGTGCCTTTTCTTCTCAAACAACTCTTTGTTTTCTTTAAGAATACTTGAATTAATAAATTTCAAATTAAACATCGAGACAAAAGCACAAAATTGCAAAATATCCAAAACTAAACATATTTACCTGTCCTTATCCGTACAAACATATCAAGAAGATAGATTATATCTGATAAGTAATCAAAAACAAGCCAGTATTCTAGGTAATCAGACTGAAGTTCATCAAAACATGCTCTGTAAAAGAAAAACTTGTATAAATAAAATGAAATGGGACTGATTTAAATAAATTTAAATAAAAGTCCTCTTTGTATAATTTTTATCATGATGAGAAATATAATACACTAAGGTGAGGAGGGGTCCTTAGAATCCATTTACTCAACCATGGTTTTCCCAAATTTATTCCCAAATCTGAGGGTTAGATTTAGTTTTTTCACATTTCTGAATTTCAACATTTTTTCCATTATGCCAGTCAGCTTTGTGAAAATATCAAATGAAAATAAATGGCTCAAGCTAATGTCAAAATACTGATAAATTTTGGTGATACATATTGATAACCAGGTTCATACTGATTGTTTCTACCCAAAGTGCCTCAGGAAATCTCACTTGGCCCTAGGCGACTGAGATGTTCACTGTCTAAAAGACAAGGAACCATAGATACTACTTGGGAAATCCATCTTGCTCTATAAAACCTAGATCCTTCATCTTTTTCCAGTCTTGGCAATTTTCTTCTTCTTGCAGGCCAAAGAAAGTAAAAAGTTTTTCCCCAAACTCTAATTAAATGTTTGAGCAGTTCAAAAGTTTAAAACTATGCCCCCATCCCAGTTCTGGATTTCCAAGGATATTGGAAACTAAAGAACTTATGATCTTAGGAAAACACAGAGAATGATGTAACATCTAGAAAACTGGTGGTGGAGAAAGGTGTGTCCTAAAGAGTTCTAAGCCAAACTGTTAAGTCAGTGAAATTAGAAACTAGAAGTGGGTTGAGATCCATAAAAATATATAGACACCTTGCAATAATCATGGTCCAGTTATACATAACAGGTAAGGTGATGCAGAACAGCCAGTTGTAATACGTATTTCCTGAGGGATCAATAACCACGACTTCCTTCTTCTCTCTACCAGCAATTAGAAATAAAAGGAAGGTTACCAAGAAATAAGATTTTTATTTCACATATCCAATATGGTTATACATACCCATCACCCACAATTAATGATATAAAAACAAGCTGGAGAAGCTCACTCCACAGTGGGAAGACTAGTTTGACATAGTGCATTAATTATAAAAAAGTGGTTAGTGAGGGGTGGATAGTTAAATTATTAGTCTCACATTAAACCATACTTTAGACTTTATCCAAGCCCTTATTTAACTGTGATGCTGCAGACACTTCTATCACTCCAGCTACTAAGAAAGAACAACGGCATAGATCATGCCAAACTCTGGATATTCCACATATCCCTTTGGAGGGTTATGGGTGGTGGGAGAATGATGGTTTTGCCACTCCCCTTACCAGGTAATATAACAATCAGGGACCACATTGTGAGGGGGAACTCATGGCTTCTTTCTCATCTGTATGGAGAGAAGAATATAACACAATCTAATAAAAAGTACTCATCCTTAAGTGTGCATGAAGAATTGAGAAGAAGTAGAGGATAAGAGAAAGGAAGAAACTATACCATCAAATGACATTTTTAAAAACTTTCTGGTATCAAGCCTAATATTTTTAAGGATTTTTCCCTTTATATAACATCAACAAATTTCTAACAGGCACAAATAATTAAACCATTGTCTGATAAAGTGTTTTCTTTGAGTAAGCTAAAAGAACAAGTTTTTCTTTAATTATAAAGCAAAAAGATAGCTCAGAAAACATCACTCAGTCTTATTCTTATGAAATTCTAACTCTTAAGCATGGCTTTTGTAATGAGACTACTTTACGTTAGATTATTTGCCATATAGTATAGATGACTCAAAAACATTAATGAAATTATTAAATTTTTACTTCGAATAAAAAAAATGATGGTAAGAGCCTAGAAATGCAATTTTCTTTGGATCCTAAATATGTCCCAATAATAAGTTTATCTTCATCAGTGCTTAAGGAAGGAAATTAACTATGACACTGAAATTTCTTGATGAGAAAATTAAGATTAAGACTACCATTGTTAATTTTATGGAAATTGGGCAAAAAATTAATTCACATTTGACAACAATTTATTTAGGCTTTACACAGGGCCTCTTTCTTGTAAATTTCTGGGAAATTATCTCCACATCCAAAACCTATCACAAATTTACTTCCAATCTCAATGCCATTAAAAATACTTACTCCTCTTTCTTATCTTTGCCTTTCTCCTCTTTCTTTTTCTTGTCTTTGTCCTTTTCTTTCTTCTTTTTCTTTTCTGGGTCCTTTTTATTTTCATTTTTATCATCTGGCTTGCTGAAAAAGTGAGCGATATAGTTGGTAAAATACAAAAATGTTATGGGCAGAAAAATGTGGGGTCATTCAAGCCAAAGTCTCACCTCTTCTTTTCTTTTTTCTTTTTCTTCTTGTCTTTTGGTTCTCTATAGGAAAAAAACAGTATTTGCATCACATAAACAAATCACGTTCTGACTTCCATTCTTACTCACTTTTCTCTTCATTGGGCAAGAATTCTGAGCTTTGTGTTGAAAGACACACCCCTATGTTCAGAGACCAGAAATCTGGTCTCTTAATGGAGGGTTCAACCAAAAATAGACACACACCCAGATAAGAAGCAAATAAAAATTCCCAGGAATTAGTGCATGTAGAAATTTGGAGAAAATGGAGATGGATAAAGGCATAAACCCAGGGAGGGAAATTTACAAAATAACAGATGCAAGAGTGCACTTTCAAAGTCTCAATAGATATCCAAAAAATGGTTACTTAAACTTTCAGCTTCTTGATGTCACTTAGATTTATACTTGAATAAGAACTTTGAGAATTTCCAGAAAATGTCATGACATTTCTCTAGAGGGGTAATCCTGGCTGAAGCAATGTTTTATGAGCAGTCAAAAAGTTCTGTGGTAACAGAATTAGAATTCCAGTTCTTAGAATCATTCACTGGATTTGAGATCATCTTCTATGTACAGTTTCTTCTTGAGTGGAGAGTATGTGATTAGAGGCCTCTTTCTGCAGTTGGCTTTCTCTGTCAGCAGAAGAATGGATTCTGGAGTCAAACAGAGCAAAAGTAATAGTAGGCTGTCATTGTTGGCTCAGATGTCTTGGGAAAATATATTATTCAGAGTTGAATGAACAAGCATCTCATTACTACTGGAATAGTCAGAGAATGCTGTTAAAGAGAAGTAGGAATAAACGTAGGCATCCAGGTATGGGTAAGAGTTGCAGAGGCTGAGAAGAAGAGGAAGAATGCTAAAGGGAGGGAAACTTTCAGGTGCAAATATACAAATGCACTTCATCTGGGTAGGAATGGCCCAGCGGAAGCAGAAAACTTCTACCAAGGAGAAACAGGAGATGAAATTGACAAGGAGCTGGGGCTTGGCACCTAAGGTTGTCATGTGCAAACAGGAACAGAATATAAAGTCAGATAAGATGGAATTTACAGCTACATGAGTACATTGCTATGATACAGGATTTTACATCCTCACACAGACCCTGGGAGATGGTGCTGGCACCTTTTTGGATGGCATTTAAAAGTTCAGAAAAGGTGATGGCTCACACTAAGTGACATAAAAATTACAAAATGTCGTGGCAGATGGTAGAAGAAGGTATCAGAAAGATTCAGAGAAGCGGCATGCTAAAATGAATACACTAAGTAAGGAAACTAGCCCATCAACTGATTGTGTTCCCTAAGAGGACTGAGAGGATACAAAAATGATAGGGACTGTGCTGGTGAGAGGGGCACCAGCATCACTGAGCAGCTCAGTGGCGCTATCCTCTGTTTACTTCAGCGAACAGTGAGAGACACTGACCTGGGTATAGAACCAGATTCCCTGAGAGCAATAGGGATGACAGGATCTAGAATCATGGAGATCAGCGGCAGTGCTTACCCATCAGAAAAGAAGTGGGCCTGATTGTTGTAATTAGCAGTTAAGTGCACGTAGTAGCCAGGGCCTTAACCCACAGAAAGCTATAGAAGAGGTGAATAGTCTACTGTGTTCCTAGATAAGTGGGCATCCCATTGACTTGTTGCTGCTGCTGCTGCTAAGTCACTTCAGTCGTGTCCAACTCTGTGCGAACCCATAGATGGCAGCCCACCAGGCTCCGCCATCCCTGGGATTCTCCAGGCAAGAACACTGGAGTGGGTTGCCATTTCCTTCTCCAATGCATGAAAGTGAAAAGTGAAAGTGAAGTCGCTCAGTCGTGTCTGACTCCTAGCGACCCCATGGACTGCAGCCCACCAGGCTCCTCCATCCATGGGATTTTCCAGGCAAGAGTACTGGAGTGGGGTGCCATTGCCTTCTCCAAAAGAATGCCTAGATACATTAAAGACCGCTTGGCAGAGGACCCAAGTTTTGTTATTAAGACCCAGGAACAAAAGCATTATCATGCCCCCTCCATTAAAATGGGGGACATATGGTGGCTTGGTAGTAATTTGTGGGGCCTCCAATGGAGAAGGTAATAGCACCCCACTCCAGTACTCTTGCCTGGAAAATCCCATGGATGGAGGAGCCTAGTAGGCTGCAGTCCATGGGGTAGCTAAGAGTCGGACATGACTGAGCGACTTCACTTTCACTTTTCACTTTCATGCATTGGAGAAGGAAATGGCAACCCACTCCAGTATTCTTGCCTAGAGAATCCCAGGGATCAGTATTCTTGCCTAGAGAATCCCAGGGATGGAGGAACCTGGTGGGCTGCCATCTATGGGGTCACACAGAGTCAGACACGACTGAAGCGACTTAGCAGCAGCAGCAGCAGCCATTGGGTCTAAAGAGGCCCACTTGTGGTCATTTCTCCAGTTCAGTTCAGTTCAGTCGCTCAGTCAAGCCCGACTCTTTGTGATCCCATGGACTGCAGCATGCCAGGCTTCCCTGTCCATCACCAACTCCCAGAGCTTGCTCAAACTCAGGTCCATTGAGTCAGTGATGCCATCCGACCATTTTATCCTCTGTTGTCCCCTTCTCCTCCTTTGAAATCCATTGATTCTCTTTACAGGGAAGACGGGAAATCATTACTGAATATACTTGTCATAGTAGGTGTCATGTGTTTATACTTTCTCCAGCTGCTCAAGTATAAACAGAATAAATCTATTTGGCCATTAGAAGAACCCTCATCTCCACTTTCAGCCATGAAATTAAAAGACCCTTGCTCCTTGGAAGAAAAGCAGTTATAAACCTAGACAGCATATTAAAAAAAACAGAGATATTCCTTTGCCGATAAAGGTCCGTATAGTCGAAGGTATGGTTTTTCCAGTAGTCATGGATGGATGTGACAGCTGGACAATAAAAAAGGCTAAGCACGGAAGAATTAATGCCTTCGAACTGTGGTTCTGGAGAAGACTCTTGAGAGTCCCTTGGACTGCAAGGAGATCAAACCAGTCAATCCTAAAGGAAATCAATCCTGAGTATTCAATGGAAGTACTGATGCAGAAACTGAAGCTCCAATACTTTGGCCACCTGATGTGAAAAGCCAACTTATTGGAAAAGACCCTGATGCTAGAAAAGATTGAGAATAGGAGGAGAAGGGGACAACAGAGGATGAGATGGTTGGATGGCATCACTGACTCAATGGACATGATTTTGGACAAACTCTGGGAGATGGTGAAGGGCATGAAAGCCTGGCGTGTTGCAGTCTATGGGGTCACAAAGAATCAGACATGACTGAGCAACTGAACAACAACAACAACATCTCCACGAGTTTCTTGGCTTGTGGAATATGAGCTAACGTAGTGAGGAGGACCAAGTGGAAGCCATAAAGATGTTTCCTACCTTCCAGAAAAAAGCAAACAAACAAACAATATTGCATCCTGGATGGAAAGGAAATCAATCCTTAAAAACCTAGTGCGTGCAGGGGTGGTGTTTCCCCATCACATCCTCATTTAATTCAATGTCTGACCCCTACTACAACCAAATGGATCCTGCTGGACAGCAGCAGACTACTGTAAAATCAACCAAATAGTAGCTCCCATTGCAGCCACTGTGGTAAATGTGAAAAACAATACACTCACCCAATCTATACCAGACTCCTAAGATTCGGGGTCAGTGATATATTCGGGTGAATGTGTTATATTTAATCACTATCAGGGAAGAAGGTCATAAACAGTCCATATCCACAAGGGATGGACAATAGTATGTCATCTACAGTATTTTCCAGGGCTATGTTAACTCTCCCACCCACTATCATGACATAATCTCGAGGGACCTGGGCCATCTGGACATTCCTCAGATTATCACATTGGTCCACTATATCTTTATCAATGACATCAAGTTAACTGGGACCTTAAGGAGGATTATCTAACCATAGGATAGACAATGACTGCTGATTATGAGCTGGATCTTGGCAGAACTAATAAGTCCTAAAATTATATTTGGGATTGAGCCGGTGGCTCAGCACCTTCTCCCCATGACATCTACCACTGGTGTCTCAAAGCTACTCCTCCTGCCCTATCATGGCCATATATTGGCTTTGTATGAGCAGCTGATAGAGTATGATCTATGATGAGTCAGTTTAGCATTTTGGATTAAGCCAAAATGAGCTGTTCTCTACAGAAAAGCACTACGGAGAAGTGGCCTTAAAAGACAGTGAGGTTAATCTTACCAATGGGACAGTGTCAAACACTGCATAGTCATCCACTTGGTGGGAAAAAAGAAATGGCTCAAATTAAGAATGTACAAGGATTCATGGACAGTCACAATGCATTGGCTGGTTGGTCAGGGACCTGGTGAAAAAATACTGAAAAATCAGCAGAAATAATTCTGGAGAACAGGCAGACTAAATGGACTTCAGGGGCATGGGCACAAAGTTTTAAAATCTCTGTATCTCATGTTAATGCCCCTCAAGTATCAGGTGCCATGGAAAAGGAAAATAAAAACAACCAAGTAGAAAAAAACCTGCCTGCTGATAAAGCTACCCTCTGTCACTGGCATCCTCAATGCTGACACAACATGGACATGAATGGAGCAACAGTGGTGGCCGAGATGGAGATGATGTATGGGGCCCAGCACAGAGGTCCCATTCACCCAGGGGATTTAACTGCTGCTAATACTGTCTAACTTCCAGTTAGAGACTAATGCTATGACTCTAAAACAGCACCATTACTTGAGGAAAGCGGTCACTTGGTGGCAAGTTAATTACACCATAGAAAGGGTATCAAATAATTCTGACTTGAATCAATATGTATTATGGATGCTGTGCTCAGTTGCTAAGTCATGTCTAACTCTTTTGCAACTCCATGGACTGCAGCCTGCTAGGCTCCTCTGTTTATGGAATTTTCCAGGCAAGAATACTGGAGTGGATTACTATTTCCTTCTCCAAGGGCTCTTCCCAACCCAGGGATCAAACACGCATCTCTTGCATTTCCTGTACTGCAGGCAGATTCTTTACTGCTGAGACACCAGGGAGCCCTATAATATGGATACTAATTTGCTTATTTGCTTCAGGGCTTTGACCAGTGCCACTGTCCAGTTTTGGTTACTGACAGCTTATAGTTTCCCTCTCCCTTGGATGGCCTTGGCTGAAGGAAGCCACCGTGCTCAAAATTATGCCACCCTTCCTGAGGCAGCCCTCATCCAATCACCGCGCATGCGTACAAAGCCCAGTCCTATCACCTAACTATGGAACAACTCTGAAGGGCCACCACGGCATCACATGGCAGTTCAGTTCAGTTCAGTTCAGTCGCTCAGTCGTGTCCGACTCTTTGCGATCCCATGAATCGCAGCACGCCAGGCCTCCCTGTCCATCACCAACTCCCGGAGTTCACTCAGACTCACATCCATCGAGTCCGTGATGCCATCCAGCCATCTCATCCTCGGTCGTCCCCTTCTCCTCATGCCCCCAATCCCTCCCAGCATCA
>SJYT01007703.1:31930-76317 GCA_006410635.1 Cephalophus harveyi | reverse complement strand
GTAGTAGATATAATGGTCATCTGAGTTAAATTCACCCATTCCAGTCCATTTTAGTTCGCTGATTCCTAGAATGTCGACGTTCACCCTTGTCATCTCTTGTTTGACCACTTCCAATTTGCCTTGATTCATGGACCTGACATTCCAGGTTCCTATGCAGTATTGCTCTTTACAGCATCGGATCTTGCTTCTATCACCAGTCACATGCACAACTGGGTATTGTTTTCGCTTTGGCTCCATCCCTTCATTCTTTCTGGACTTATTTCTCCACTGATCTCCAGTAGCATATTGGGCACCTAATGACCTGGGGAGTTCCTCTTTCAGTATCCTATCATTTTGCCTGTTCATACTGTTCATGGGGTTCTCAAGGCAAGAATACTGAAGTGGCTTGCCATTCCCTTCTCCAGTGGACCACGTTCTGTCAGCCCTCTCCACCATGACCCGCCTGTCTTGGGTTGCCCTGCAGGCATGGCTTGGTTTCATTGAGTTAGACAAGGCTATGGTTCTAGTGTGATTAGATTGAGTAGTTTTCTGTGAGTATGGTTTCAGTGTGTCTGCCCTCTGATGCCCTCTTGTAACACCTACCATCTTACTTGGGTTTCTCTTACCTTGGGTGTGGGGTATTTCTTCACAGCTGCTTCAGCAAAGCACAGCCGCTGTTCCTTACCTTGGACGAGGGGTATCTCCTTACCGCCGCCATTCCTGACCTTCACATGGCACATCAACTCTATTTACGAAGCCCAGCTTCTCTCTCTACCCTGTCCTACTCCCTTAACTCCCTTCTAGGTGTCATTTCTGAAAGCACTCCCAATAACCCTCCACATACAAGCCTCCATCCCAGAGACTGTCTCCTGGGAAACTTGACCCAAGACATATTGACTCAGAATGAGAACGATTAATAACGTTTCATTTATTTGGTTAGCCACCCTAACCTAACCACATGGAGGTGCAATTGCACGTATGCTCTAGACAAGGGTTTCCTACATGTATTCAAATAAACACATACTACTTTTAACATGGCCAGGTCCATTTTTCAGAAGGAAATAACCAAATGACAAAACAAAAGAATATCTTTGCAATTGTATTAGATGAGTTTGCCAAATAAGTAATTGGAGTTTAACATATTCAGACATATTTATGCCTTTTTACTGGTTTTCTTTAAAAACAAAGGTTTGGCTTTCTATTGCCGATATACTTACTGTTCCTTATTGCTGCTGTTGTTAACATTAAAAAGTGCAATGGCTCCAGGCAGGTATTGCTCCCTGGGAAATGAAAAAGTACAGTGAAGTCTTAGTAGTTATCATATATACAATGTCCATGGTAAGCAAACAGTCTTAAAGAACAAATGCTTTCCAGTTTCTACCCATTACTAACTAGTGCCTAGGCAATTTTTGAAAATAGAGAGCTTCCATGAAGTGTGAATGTTAGTGCCGTGAATCAAAGCGATCAGTAAACGTCTATTCATCAGTGCTTACAATGGTTCACATTACCACTCTCTACAACCTGAGTGAGCCAACTTGGATGCTGCTAACTCTCAGCAAGAGATCTAAGTCTTAGACTGTCATGGAAGACAAGAGAAATGAAAACAATAGGAAAGCTGAAGGTAGTCACTGGGGAAAGAAAGAGGAGAAGGGAAAAAAGAGGGACAAAGCCAAAGAAAACGTAAATAAGTGTGATAGAATGGGAACCCCTCATCCACACCAATACTACTCTTCTTTTACACTCTCAGAGTCAACAGTTTGAGGTGGATTTGTTAACTTTTCTCTTTTCGATACTCACCCTAGTACTTGACTTCCCTGAAAGTAGGGTTGAAGGGGAGAGAGCATTTTAGAGAATGACAGCTAATCCCTCTCACATACAATTGCTTGGAAGAAGCATCAGAGAAGAGGAGGAAATCAGAGACGACTCAGGTATGAGATTTCCTAAGGGATAGACACGGGTCTCAGGGAAACTGATTGGAAAGTGTGTTTATGCTTGGAGCCCCGTGAACATGAATTATCATCAGGCAGTGGCAGTTTCCCAAGAGAAGAAAAAAGTAAGGAACAGAATGTATTTCAGAGTAGCTGGGCAGCAGGAAGGTTTGCCAAGCTTATCAAGGTTGCCAAGCCCACCAAGTGGATGAATAGTGCCTTTCTTTCATCTGAATAATAGTTTAAAAACAAGTGTGGAGGGACCGATCACATTGCTCACCTCTGTGATGGTTGTCCGCTTCCGTGGGTATTACTTCTAAAGGAATCCCTTGCATGGCGGTTCTCACTCTCTGATTCTTCAAATATAGAGGCACTGTCGTCGTCATCATCAGAAAAGGAGCTACGGTCCAAAAGGTGGCAAAGATGAATTAGATCAACGTTTTGAACCAGTATAGGGGAACAACATTTCTCACTGGGGGATCTCTTCTCCTTCTCTCTCAAACAAACAGACAACAATGTATAATAAGACTGAAATGCAAACTGTGCAGAAGTAGCAATTTACTGTCAAGAAGAACAGAATTAGAGTATATGCACAATCCAGCACAATACGTCTAATTAAGAAACTACTCTCTAGGACTCTCAGATTTGTATTGTTTAATGAACTGAGACGATAATGTTAGTATTTGTCAGATAGAAAGTATGATATCTGTGTGTGCATGTGTGCTCAGTGGCTCAGCTGTGTCTGACTCTTGCTATGACACGGACTATAGCCCACCAGGCTCCTCTGTCCATGGGGATTTTCCAGGCAAGATACTGGAGTGGGCAGCCTGTCCCTTCTCCAGGGGATCTTCCCGACCCAGGAATCAAACAAGGGTCTCCTGAATTGCAGGCGGATTCTTTACCAGCTTCCCTGGTGGCTCAGAGGTTAAAGTGTCTGCCTGCAATGCGGGAGACCTGGGTTCGATCCCTGGGTCAGGAAGATCCCCTGGAGAAGGAAATGGCAATCCACTCCAATACTCTTGCCTAGAGAATCCTATGGACAGAGGAGCTTGGTGGGCTACAGTCCACGGGGTCGCATAGAGTCGGACATGACTGAGCGACTTCCCTTTCCCTTTCCCTTTCTTTACCAGCTAAGCTACCAGGGAAGCCCCCTTTATATCTATGTGGTTAGTCGCTCAATAGTGTCCAACTCTTTGGGATCCCATGGACTGTAGTGTGCCAGGCTCCTCTGTCCGTGAGGATTCTCCAGGCAAGAACACTGGAACGGATTGCCATGCCCTCCTCCAGGGGATCTTCCCAACCCAGGATCAAACCCAGGTCTCCCACATTGCAGGTGGATTCTTTACAGTCTGAGCCACCAGGGTATCCCTTGATACCTATACTTTAGGTCAAATAATACAGGTTTTTAAATTAACTTGTAATAACATTTCATTTCACCAAAAATAAATTCAACTATATTTATACACGTTCGCTTCATTTATAGGATGACCACTTTAAATCATACTCTTAAAACACATTAGCATTTCACACTATTCTTCTTCCCCGTATTTCTCCATGGCACTGTTGTCCCTTTAGATGTGAAATGTTTCATGAGGAAAGGTCCTGCCAGTGACAAAGGAAATATTTGGCAAAGGTGCTTCTAAAGAATGCCCACAATAATACCTATGTTCATTTGTTAGACAAGCTAGGCTGTCACAAAGCAGAAGCAAATTCACTAAAGTAAATAAATTACGAAGTTCAAGGTTTGAAATTAAAACTTAAACTGCAGTTAAGCCCATTCAAACTTAAGAATGGTGGCTGGTATTAAAAATATGTAGAAGAAATGTGCATTTACCTGCATGCTCCATTTTCCATCCTTCTTATTTCCTTTTCAACATCTGGTCCAACCACATTGGGAATATTTACAAAAGAGTGCCATGTATTAATACTCATTTTCTTCATGGTTAGTTTAATATCTGGGAGAAAAAAAGTCTTGTTAGCAGGAAGAATTTTTATATACTTACAAATATAATCCAAAATTCACTCTATCATTCTTCCAAGGCTATATTAACAATCTTATTTCTAGTTATAGGTAGAAATTATTTTTAATAGAATATAGTAATGGTCTAATACTTTAATTACCACTAGAAAGGTTTTTGTGTATTTTTTTTAAATTCAAGAATGTACCAGAAGTATAGAACTCTTTTAAATGTGGATTTACCCTAACTTTGAAATATTTAGACAATGTTAGTGTAGAACAAAACTATAGGGACTTCACATACACACCCAACAATGAAGTAAGAATAAAAAGCTATAAAATAAAATACCAAAATGGATGCAATCAGATGTGAATTTCTACAGGCATTCAGAAAAAAACAGTGAGTCTCAAATGGGATTCAAACTTTGGAGTGAATAAAGATGCGACTGATCCACATTTTAGCAAGTTTCCTGTGTTATTCTGATACACATACCACTCAGCTTCCATACAACCTATTAAGGCATCAGGAAAACACCAAGAACAAAGCACCCCAACCCTGCGGTGGCTGGAGCCCAGCTTTACACAAAGTGAATGGCCAACAGGCAGATCTGCTGTTGCCTTCTTTCCTGATGTTCCGCTAGCGCCCAGAGGTGCATGCATGCTCAGTTGCTTCAGTCATGACGGACTCTTTTTGACCTTATGGACTGTAGCTTGCCAGGCTCTTCTGTCCATGGGATTCTCCAGGCAAGAATACTGGAGTGGGTTGCCATGCCCTCCTCCAGGGAATCTTACCAATTCAAGGATCAAACCAGTACCTTTTATGTCTCCTATATTGGTAGGTGGCTTCTTTAACCAGTAGCTCCATGACACTCCTGCAATCCTGACTGACTCCAAGTTCCTTACTGGGTCTCCAGTGAGCTGCAGAGACACGGCTGGAAACAAGTTCCTGCTGGGCCCAGGCAGTGTGCCTGTGTGCAGGTACAGCCCCTGCTCTCCCACCATGGACATGGAGTCCCATGTTGAGGCTCTGCTGTCCCAAGGGCCCTGCTGTGTCCAGGATCCTCCCCTTTCCCTTGCTGCTTGGTATTCACAGAGCCACCCTGTCAGGATTCATCCCTAAGGATGTTTCCTTTAAAGTTGCATAGAGACAACATCTGATATCCAGAAAAAATGAGCCTAGATGGGCACTAGGTATCCGTACCAGCTCCTCCCCAAGACCAAGACTCCCCACTAATAAAGTGCTGAGGCTGCTAAGTCGCTTCAGTCATGTCCGACTCTGTGCGACCCCAGAGACGGCAGACCACTAGGCTCCCCGGTCCCTGGGATTCTCCAGGCAAGAACACTGGAGTGGGTTGCCATTTTCTTCTCCAATGCATGAAAGGGAAAAGTGAAAGTGAAGTCGCTCAATCGTGTCTGACCCTCAGCGACCCCATGGACTGCAGCCCACCAGGCTCCTCCGTCCATGGGATTTTCCAGGCAAGAGTACTGGAGTGGGGTGAAACAGGCCACTGGCCTTACGTAATTAAGATGCATGCTGCTGCTACTGCTGCATAGCAAAGGAGCAATTTCAGTGAGACCAGACTCTTGACACTTCCCATACATTGAAAAGCACTAAAATCATTAACTTAGGAAGTCTGCTTTTTGTGATTAGCAGTAATCTTTTGATGGATGACAACATGATTTTCTTTCATTTTTTTTTTTTTTTTTCAGCAAAAACTCATGTATATATATCCTCGTTCCCTCCCTACCTCTTTGGATCAGTCCCTCATAGCTATCTGCAAGGTTGCCTCTCAGACTATAGTTCTCAGTAATGTCCCCAAATAAAATAAAATTCTCAGCTTTTAAGCTGTATGTTTATTCCAGTCGACAAAACAAAAACCCAGTATCTGTTCATGGGCTCTAAGAACACCAGTTCTTGTACTGCATACCACTTGCTGTGGTCCTGCTGATAAAGACCCAAAGAAGGCCAACATGGTGAGAGGATGACTGGGATGCTAGACAACTTCAACAGATCCCAAACCTCCATCTTACGCTCTGTGGCTGGTCATCAGCCATCCCTCTCCTCCCACAACACCCCCCTCCCCACTTCCCTGCACTCCCAGGTTTTTATTATATAGACTGGGAATTTTTCCTTTGTTATTCTTCTACTACTGATCTCTGGGTTTCGTTGGGAAACTTGCCTTTGTTATGAATAAAATAGAAAAGCAAAAACTAAAAAAAAGACACCATTTCATGTGAGAAAATGTATAAAAAACCCTTCATTCTTTAAAATGTTACATCTTCAAGTGAGGACGGCAATAAATAATGTTCTTTATTTCACCCTACTATTCATACAACTAATAAAAATAACTAGTGGTCAGTAGTCAAAAAATAGTAAACAGGATTTTTGTGAAGCTTGTTAATAAAATTGTGCATATTTATTTAAATATAAAGCAATTTTTAAAGAAACAACCACTTTGAGAACTATCTCATTGACTCCTTTTCAGCATTAACATGGATATTCTGGTTATATTTATAGCATGCTGGCTTCCTATTGTCATCAATGACCACTCTTTCTGGGAGATCTTATACCTTATAATTAGCAAAAGGAGAATATATAATTATTTCATCCATCTCAACATAGGAAAAACTGTGTGAGTAAAAAAGATTAAATAAGGACAAATAATATTATCCAATATGTCAGAATGAACCAAACCTGGACTTTGCTTGCATCTGAAGAACAAAGAATCACTTCCCTTCTCCCATAATTTCTTGTTGGCCTAAGTGTTCTATATAGGAAAAAAACATTTTTATATCACACAATCACTTTTTAATACATCTTCACTCTAGCAATAAAGAAAAATATAGAAATAGAAAAATAAAATACACAAAATTCCACTCTAGACCTTATAATTATTTATCAACACATTTTATCCACTGTTTCTATGGTTTCCTTTTTCACATTTAAATTTTAATCTATCAGATTTATTTTGGTGTAAGGTGTGAGGTAGGGTTTAACTTTACATTTTCTAAATGGCTAGTCAATAGTCTCAGTTAAGTTCAGTTCAGTTCAGTTGCTCAGTCGTGTCCGACTCTTTGCGACCCCACGAATCGCAGCACGCCAGGCCTCCCTGTCCATCACCAACTCCCGGAGTTCAGTCAGACTCGCATCCATCGAGTCAGTGATGCCATCCAGTCATCTCATCTTCTGTCGTCCCCTTCTCCTCCTGCCCCCCAATCCCTCCCAGGATCAGAGTCTTTTCCAATAAGTCAATAGTCTAAATAGCACTAAATCAATAATCAATAGTCCATCTTTTCCCTTCTAGCTTGAAATGTAATTGTTCAAAATTTGTTTTATCAACCATAAAGATTTTGGTGGAGTTTGCATTAAAATTATAGAAAAAGTTAGAAAATTATTTTTCTTTATATTTTTGAAAAAGTTTCTACATACAGATTCTATATTTTTATTAATTTCTAGATATTTTGCATTTTTGCTTCTATCAAGACAGTCAAGACATTTTCCCCTTGCTTTTCCCTTTTTCCCTTCTGCTGTATCATAAAAAAATATTTATTTACTTATTTATTTTAAACCAGCCAACCTAACTGACNATTATAGAAAAAGTTAGAAAATTATTTTTCTTTATATTTTTGAAAAAGTTTCTACATACAGATTCTATATTTTTATTAATTTCTAGATATTTTGCATTTTTGCTTCTATCAAGACAGTCAAGACATTTTCCCCTTGCTTTTCCCTTTTTCCCTTCTGCTGTATCATAAAAAAATATTTATTTACTTATTTATTTTAAACCAGCCAACCTAACTGACCTTTACAGTTAAAGTTAAATAATTAAAAATATTTCTAATAGATTTGATGCTAAACAATTTCTACTTTCAGTAATTAAATCAGAACTTACACAAATTATTCTTTGTCTTTTTAATGAGGTATTTAGCTTTTTGATGTCTAGTTACCTTGACTAAAAATTCCAGAACATAACAAGTAACAGTCTTGATATTCTGATATTAAAACTATCTTAAGAGACACCTAGTATGGGTCTTGGCTTTATGAGAATGTTTTATAGGTTCACTCTTCAGCATATTACTGACTGTTAGCTTAAGAGAAATGTTCGATACATGGTAGCAAAATCTCCATTTATTCATATTTAATCAATTTTTAATAATTAGAATTGGAATGAATGTTGATTTTTATTAAGGCTCCCTTGCTTTTATAGAAATAATCATATTTTTCCTTTCAATTTTCCCTATTAATATACTGGGCTATATTAATAAATTATTTTAATAGTTATGGAATAAAATCTCCTTGACTATGGTAAGTTATTCTTTTCATATGTGTTGAATTTTAGCTGCTAATATTTTATTTTGAAAAGGCAAAATTTGTAGTTTGAGAAAGGGTTTTTAATGTCAGCAATAGTAGATTTTTTCCATATACTTTTCAACTTATTTTGGTTTCATAGGATGATTAGTAAGACATCTGAACAAAAAACAAAAAATAATTTTAGAGAATTCATTCCTCAGTTGGTTTTCAAACATGAATCTTTGCATCAAAATGAAACAACTGCTTTTACAAAGTTTCAGCTTTCATTTTTAAATGAATAACAAAATTTTCTCACTTAAGCAAGGCAATAAAAAAACTTCACAAAGAAACCAATACAACACTGTAGAACAATTATCCTCCAATTAAAACAAAAGACTAAAACAAAAGCTTCACTTAGATAAAGAAAAGTAAATGATTGAGAAAACTGATGAACAATTCAGGCAAAATTAACTTGGAATATAAATTATGAATGCCCAGGAAGCAGTCTGACTCGGGCTCAAAATCTACCTCTACCATTAAATTAGTTGAATGAACTCAAGTGAGATTTTTAACCTTATTCCGCCTTGATTTTTACATCTGCAAAATCAGAATAGTATCTTATTTATATCAAATATCAGAAAGATATGCTGTGTACTCACACACATGAACATAATTAACTATGAAGCAGGGGTTCTCTAAATTTAGGATGAATGATACCTGTAAATTTTGTGTAAAATACAGATTCCCTGGTTCTGCTCTCAGAGTATGACTGTCATGGGACACAGGAATCTACAATTCTATTAAGCACCTTAAGTAATTCTATTTCAAGCCGTTCCTAAATTACACTTCAAGAAACATTACTCTATGCTATTGACCCTACACTAACCCAATAATATTTGTATTTCTGAATACAACAGTGGGAGAGAGAAAATAATGGTCAAGAAAGACTTCAAGGCTGATGTTATTACCTCTCTGACAGTTCAGATCTGCAAATTTGAAACATTTAGGATCAATTCTCAAAGACAAAACTCACAAACAACTAATATAAGAAAAAGTCAACTTCATAACTTAAATGAAAAATATAAATTTAAATTTGAAAAACAATGAAACCCTCTATATTAATGGAAAAAAGTGAGAAAATAATCTGATCATTTCAACAGATGTAGAAAAATCATTTGATAAAATTTAATAACTATTCACAATAAAAACTTTTAGCAAACCAGGAATAAAAGGAAATTTCTTCAACCTGATTTTAAAAAAAGTACAAAAACCCTATAACTGGCATCATATCTAATGATGAAAACACTGAAGACATTCCCCCTAAAGCCAAGAACAAGGCAAAGATATTCTGCTGCTAAGTCACGTCAGTCGTGTCTGACTCTGTGCGACCCCATAGACGGCAGCCCACCAGGCTCCCCCGTCCCTGGGATTCTCCAGGCAAGAACACTGGAGTGGGTTGCCATTTCCTTCTCCAATGCATGAAAGTGAAAAGTGAAAGGGAAGTCGCTCAGTCGTGTCTGACTCTTACTGACCCCATGGTCTGCAGCCTACCAGGCTCCTTTGCCCATGGGATTTTCCAGGCAAGAGTACTGGAGTGGGGTGCCACTGCCTTCTCCAAAAGATATTCTAGTGGTATCCAAATTGTACTGGAGGTCCTAGCTCTTGCAGTAAGACAGAAAAAGAGAAGGAGAAGAAAGGGGGGGGAAAAGCAAGGTTCTATATTAGAAAGGTTTTGTGTTAGATAAAAATGAAACTATATTTTCAGAAATGATAGATGATAGATATCTTTATTTTCAGACAGAAAATGGTAGTATCTGTAAACAACACTAAAGAATCTATAGAAAAATATTAAAACAAATAAGTGAACTTAGGAAGGTCACAGAACAAAAAGTCAATGTAAAAAAGTTAATTTTATTTCTGTATATTAGCAATGAATAATATGAAAATGAAACATACATTCCAGGAAATGAATTTTGTATGTTCAATTCGAAACATAAATACTATGTACAAAATTCTCTGTCAGCTGCTTTGAGAAAGAAGCCCAGATATGACTACAACCCTGAAGAGCTCACAACTATTAATAGGAAAAAAGATAAGAGCACCACATTGAACAAAATGTTTGGGACCCATAAAAGAAACCAAATAAGTGTTAATAATTACTTATCACTCTTTCAATTTCTAAGGTTATTTTCTCTTTATTTCAAAGTTAGTGGCCATTTTAATAGTGTTATATCTGAGAAAAAAAAAACTGATAGCTGGAAATGGGGAAATTTGAGCACAAAGACACTGACAGAAGGAAGACTGTGGAGATACACAAAGGAAATACCATGGGAAGATATATCCACATGTTTGGATGGCATTACTGATTCAATGGACCTGAGTTTGAGCAAACTCCAGGAGATGGTGAAGGACAGGGGCATGCTGATGAACATGATTAAAAAAAAAAAATACAAAAACCCTATAACTGACATCATACCTAATGATGAAAACACTGAAGATATTCCTCCTAAAGCCAAGAACAAGGCAAAGATATTCTAGCAGTATCCAAATTGTACTGGAGGTCCTAGCTCTTACAGTAAGACAGAAAAAGAGAAGAAGGAGAAGAAAGGGACCTTCTTTGGGTCACAAAGAGTCAGCCACCACTGAGCAACTGAACAACAACAATCCACAAGCCAAGGAATACCCACAGGTAACAGAAGCTAGAAGAGAGGTATGGAACAGACTCCTCTCTTGTGCCTTCAGAGGGAGCTTGGCCCAACTCATACCTTGATGTGGTGCTTCTGGCTTCTAGAACTGAGACAATAGATCACTGTTTTTTAAAGCCACCATGTTTAGGTAAGTTGATTATAGCAGTCTTAGGAAACTAATACATGGTGAAAGGGGATTCGAGGAGTCAAACAGTTGCTATCCAGCACAAAGAGGTATGTCAGGCCAGGGGTGCAGTGGGAGCCAAGAGAGGATGTACCAAATCCTCTGCAGGGAGCTTGAGATAAAACTTCCTAAAAAGACAAGGCTCAAGAGACCTTGTACACAGAGCAGGCACCCACCAAGCCTATTACAACATGGAACAAGATTGTAGGAGCAGCAAGTACAGAAAAGCAAGCATGTGAGACAGCAGGATGTCTTCCGGGAGGCACAGCAGATCAAATTATGCAGAATACGGTTCTGTGAGTAAATGACAAGAAAAAAAGGGAAGAGGGAGGCAGGGGTTAATTCATTACCTGCACTGAAAGCTGTGTTAACAAGGATGAGGAGTCACTGGAGGATGCTAATGGGGCCATGGTCAGTTTTCTAAGTGGGTGAGGCGACAGGAAGAAGCTGGGGTAGAAATCTACGGAAGGATTACAGTTATCACTGGGTCCCAGCAACAGTGCGCAGGGTGCTGTGATGTCTCACCACACCTAGTCATTCAGGAAGAAAATAGCCCAAAGGTATCTGGAATGATCTGAGACTGGTGTCAGCAACTGGGGTGGAAGGACAAGAGGTAAGGAGGCTGTGAGAGATAAAACATCACAGAGCTTCAGCTGAAGGAGCGGGGGATGATAGGAACAGAGAATTTGTTAGGAAATTAAAGGTTAAAGGGACAAATGTCTCAATGAGGCTGAACAACAGGTTTAGAGAGTAAGAGCAGGAAGCAGAGGGGGCTGTGGTCAGGAAATAAGAAGCTGCACTGAAATTTACAACTGTGGAGGTGAAGCAGCTATGAGTTAAGGATTCAGGTGACCACAGTGGAGAGGTGGAAGAAAGGGGAAGGAAAGACCTTGTGAAGCTAGGAACTCAGATGTTTCGAATGCATATTTCATAGGTGTGGAAGTTGCCCGGAATGACAGGGAGACACAACAGGAAAGGGATATCTGAACGGTAAGTGCCAAATTATTTGATGAAAGTGGAGCAGCAACAGGGGGTCAGAAGATGCTCAAGATATGTTCCAGTGGGAAAAGAGCGGAAAAAGAAAAGGGTGTCGTGAAGGATTGAGAAGAGGCAGTTGAAAGGTAAGAAAATGTCAGCCTCTTTCTAAGAGTATCAGGTGCATCTAGCCTGGGCATCATCAGAATCTGCCCAAATTCTAATCATTTTTTTAAGACATGAAATATTTCTGATTGCACTGGGGAGAACGTCTCTGTGAAATACTCATGACTCTTTGCCATCGGGTGTGACAAAGGTAGGCAGGATGAGAACAGGCAAGTGAGAAAGAACTATATGTTGTCCATTCTCTGCATCAGTCTACCCCTACCAACCTCTGTATGTACTTGGGGACCACGGAGACAAAGAGACAAGGGTGAGAAGGATTCATTAAACACCTGCTACAGTCAGGCGTTACATCAGTTTAGCATATTTAATCCACATAAGAATCTGAGGCACAGCTTTATCTTCTCCATTTCACAAGGGAGGATATGAAGCTCAGAGAGGTTAAAAGATTTGTTCAAGTGACTTTTATTACAGTGCCAGTATGCACACACAAGCTATAAACTCAAGCTCTTTCTGGCACAGCTCAGGAAAGGCATGATATGGGAACTTAGTCACCAATGGCCCCAAGTGACACCTGTCTGTCCCTGATTTATGCCTATCAGTGTTGTCTTCTCCAAGCAAGTGTACCTTTTGGATTCAGTCAGTTATTTATGACTCAAAACACATGTCTTAAAACATTGACTTCAGCAAAATGGCAGCCTTGGGGGTTCTAACTTCCAAAGATGTCCTTTAGGAGCCAAGCTACCACCAAAAAATATACTTTTAAAAAAAAAAAGTTGATTTGGTAAATAAATATAGCTTTAAACTAAGTTCCTAGCCGCCACCTCTTATCAGATAGCATCGACCCCATAGACGACAGCCTACCAGGCACTGCCGTCCCTGGGATTCTCCAGGCAAGAACACTGGAGTGGGTTGCCATTTCCTTCTCCAGTGCAGGAAAGTGAAAAGCGAAAGGGAAGTCACTCAGTCGTGTCCGACTCTTAGCAACTCCATGGACTGCAGCCGACCAGGCTCCTCCATCCATGGGATTTTCCAGGCCAGAGTACTGGAGTGGGTTGCCATTGCCTTCTCCGCCCTAAACCCTTACTGTGTAGAAACTCTAAATCCACTTAGGAAAAATACCAGACAGGATTTTCTATCATTTCACTAGACTGAACTCTTTAAGAGAAGGGCTTGTTTTTGTTTTGTGTTTCATTCATATGTATCCTTGGAGAAGGCAATGGCAATAGCATATAATGGATATAATCCTTAGTATTAAGAATAGCACTTCAAACTCTGCAAGTACCCAATGATGTTTGTGGAAAGAATGAATGAGCAAATGAATCAATGCAGGTCAGAGGAAGCAGGGGTGAAAGTGATGAAGAAATGAATCCAAATCTTCTTGCTTGCTCCAGTTTCAATCTCTTTACTAAAGTCTCATTCCCCACCTCCTCTGTTTATCACTTTCTCCCAACTCTGGTGTAGCGCATCAGGACTGTAAGGACAACTGAATCTGAAGATCCTGTAGCCACGTTTGGCATGGATATGGATCTCCTTTTTTCACCAATCAGTAATAGGCTTCCCAGGTGGCAATGTAGTAAAGAACACATCTGCCAATATAGGAGACATAAGAGACTCGGCTTCCATCCCTGGGTCTGAAAGATCCCCTGGAGGAGGGCAGGCAACCCACTCCGGTATTCTTCCCTGGAGAATCCCATGGACAGAGGAGCCTGGGCTACAGTCCATAGGGTCACGAAGAGTCAGACATGACTGAAGCGACTTAGCACGCATGCAAGAAGCTCTAGACCTCCAAAACACCAGTGCTCTGTCCGCTCCAATAATTTTTTCCACTGTGTCTTTCCATTTATACTAGTAATATCACATATTACATAGAAATCTGTAGCATGCACAGTCCTGCATTCAACATCCTGCGCTGTTGAGAAACAAAGGGACTCATACTTTCACCCATTTTCTTGCATAAAATTCTGCCTTCACTTCTATGCAGCTATCTCCAAATTTCACATAAATAGCCCTGACCATCTTTCTTGGCTTCAATACTGCATTTCATTCTTTAATTCATTTCAAATATTTTGAATACCTCCTATTAGCCAATCTCTTCTCATTTGTTTTCTGCAGTAGCCACTTCAGAGCCCTGCGTCCAATGTGTTCAAAAGTGGACTTTCACTTCTTTCCCTGTCAAACCAGCTCTTCTTCCTGACTTGCCTATTTCTGGTCATAGAATCACTGTTCTTTCATGCACAATTCTCTGAGAGCTTGGAGTTCATTGTCTTTGACTCTTTCCATGTGCCACCCCCGCCCCAGTCACTCTGTCTTACATATCCTATTTTACAACTTGCCCACACTCCCACTTTTTCATTCTAATTATCACTAGGGGTTTGTCAGGTGCTTGTTGCCACTTATCTTTGACTAAGTCTTTTAGCTGATTTATTTATCCCCAACCTCACCCTCCCCCAGTTCATCCTTCAAAGTACTCCCAAATTAATCTTCTTAAGAAGCATATACATAGCATATTCTTGTTCTAGAATCTTCAAGATTTCACCATTGTCTACTGAATTATTACCCTTTCTTCTGCAACAAAGTCCCAGTTTCCCTCCCTCCCTCTCAATTTCTTTCTCCCTTTTTATTACTTCAAAAAAGACAGGATGAAATACTATATAGTTATTAAAAAGGACAAAATACTTCTAGATGAACAGATATTGTAAGTTCTTAAAGATATAGTATATTACTGTATGTCAGAAAAGATATATATATATACACATTCATATATATATCTTCATGTGTGTATATGCATGTGTGTGGAGAAAGAGAAAGGAAGATGCAACAAGAAAGTGGTAACAGTTATTACCTGCCTCTGAAAAAAGAAAACCATGGATGAGAATGGGCAATAAGCATAGAAAGGGGACTATTGCGTTTTCTGAATATTGTACAATGTACATTAATAAATTTGAGGATATGCATAGTGACCCTCATTTCAAAATGCAAAACAATGTAAAATTATGTTACCCATATTTCCACCACCAGGAATTAACAAAGTTAACTTTTGTCTTTTGTCAAACTTGCTTCCCACATTTGATGGCATTTGAAAATAAAATTTTATACCTGGGTGGGAAGGAGTTTCAAGAGGGTGTCACATATACTTATGCTTATATGTTATACATATAACAATGCTTCACATTGTTGTACGGCAGAAACCAACACAACATTGTAAAACAATTATCTTCCAATTAAAAATAAAATTAAACTTTATATCCAAACTTAGGTCCTTTTACCAAGCTCCCACCACCAAGTTCCAACCTTGTCTTCCCTCTACCCTCTATGCAGAAATATCCACCACGGTAAGTTTGGTGTGTATTTTTCCAGCTCATTCCATCGTTTTCAGTTCAGTTGAGTTCAGTCGCTCAGTCATGTCCGACTCTTTGCGACCCCATGAATCACAGCTCGCCAGGCCTCCCTGTCCATCACCAACTCCCAGAGTTCACTCAAACTCATGTCCATCGAGTCAGTGACGCCATCCAGCCATCTCATCCTCTGTCGTCCCCTTCTCCTGCCCCCTATCCCTCCCAGTATCAGAGTCTTTTCTAATGAGTCAACTCATCTAATGGCCAAAGTATTGGAGTTTCAGCTTCAGCATCAGTCCTTCCAATGAACACCCAGGACTGATCTCCTTTAGAATGGACTAGTTGGATCTCCTTGCAGTCCAAGGGACTCTCAAGAGTCTTCTCCAACACCACAGTTCAAAAGCATCAGTTCTTCATTTTACATAGATATATAAGCATCCATAACCAAAGCATAGTTTGAGACATGTTAAGTGTATAAGTCTGACTTCCCATTTCATTTTATAATTTTGTTTGTTAATACTGTAACCTATATAGATTATATTTTGTTCCTTTTTTCTGTTTGTACCTCTTCTTTCTGTTAATTAAAAATTGTTTCTTTCCAGTTTTTTTCTATTATAAACAATGCTACTATAAAAATCCTTTGCATGTTTCCTTAGACGCCTGTGCAAGAGTAGTCCTATGTCTACATCCAGAAGTGGAATGGCCGGTTCTACTTTCAGCTTATGAGATCAGCCAAATTTCTGCTCAAGGTTGTCTATCATTTTACATTCTGTGAACCCTATACAGGTATATCATTTCCTCCATACCAGACCAACCTTCATATTGTCAGATTTTAGGGTGTTTTTTCTGAATTTAATGAGACAAATTTGTTTGCACTATGGTTTTTGATTTGCCTTTACTGAAGAAGTTGGACAAACTCTCATGAGTCTATTAATCATTTCAACCCACTCCAGTACTCTTGCCTGGAGAATCCCATGGACGGAGGAGCCTGGTAGGCGACAGTCCATGGGGTCACAAAGAGTCGGACACGACTGAGTGACTTCACTTTATATTCTTGGTACATTTTTCAGTTGGGTTCTTTCATTCATTCAAAACATGCCTGCTGGGTGTTAGGCATTATTATTATCCTCCAAGTGAATATGTACCCCTGGTCCTCTATTAACTTCACTTTAATTTTACCTTTCTGAATTAAGCATAATATTATAAAGCATAAAATTCCAAAATTAGTGCTCTACTAATGCCACTCATTAAAAAGCAGAGACATTACTTTCCCGACAAAGCTCCATCTAGTTCAAAGCTATGGTTTTTCTAGTAGTCATGTATGGATGTGAGAGTTGGACTATAAAGAAACCTGAGCACTGAAGAATTGATGCTTTTCAACTGTGGTGTTGGAGAAGACTCTTGAGAGTCCCTTGGACTGCAAGGAGATCCAACCAGTCCATCCTAAAGGAAATCAGTCCTGAATATTCATTGGAAGAACTGATGCTGAAGCTGAAACTCCAATACTTTGGCCACCTGATGCGAAGAACTGACTCCTTGGAAAAGACTCTGATGCTGGGAAAGATTGAAGACAGGAAGAGAAGGGGATGACAGAGGATGAGATAGTTGGATGGCATCATAGACTCGATGGACATGAGTTTGAGCAAGGTCCAGAGTTGGTGATGGACAAGGAAGACTGGCATGCTGCATTCCATGGGGTCACAAAGAGTCGGACATAACTGAGTGACTGAAATGAACTGAATTGAATGCCATTCATGAGGCTTCCCTGGTAGCTCAGCTGTAAAGAATTCACCTGCAATGCAGGAGATCCTGATTCGATTCCTAGACCGGGAAGATCCCCTAGAGAAGGGATAGGCTACCCACTCCAGTATTCATGGGCTTCCCTGGTGGCTCAGATGGAAGATCCCCTAGAGGAGGGCATGGCAACCCACTCTAGTATTCTTGCCTGGAGAATCCCCATGGACAGGCCTGGTGGGCTACAGTCCAGGGGATCTCAAAGAGTTGGACACAACTGAGCAACTAAGCACAGCACAGAACAGCAATGCTATTCATATACTTTACTAACATGTAAATCCCTTAAATTATTTAGCAAGAATTATTTGTTTACCAGTGTTTGGCTTACTAAGAAATCTAACTCCTTTAATCTCATTTAATTATCATCACAACTATGTTTTGACCGTATTATGCCACCCAAGCAGTGAACTACTTCTGGATAAAATTGAAAACTGAACTGAACAATCCAGTTTCTAAGTCTGGCAGAGCATGCAGATTTAAAGCATCATCTTTAAATAAAGACAGTTGCATATTATGCAGCTAAGAGCACCCACACTGTTTACTTATTTGTCGTTCACTCACTCAGTCATGTCTGACTCTTTGAGACTTCATGAACTGCAGCATGTCAGACTTCCCTGTGCTTCATCATCTCCTGGAGTTTGCTCAAACTCATGTCCATTGAGTGGGTAATGCTATCCAACCATCTCATCTTTTGTCACCTCCTTCTCCTGCCTTCAATCTTTCCCAGCATCAGGGTCTTTTCCAATGACTCAGTTCTTCGCATCAGGTAACCAAAGTAGGAGCTTCGGCTTTCTGTTCAGTTCAGTCGCTCAGTCATTTCTGACTCTTTGCGACCCCGTGGACTGCAGCATGCCAAGCCTCCCTGTCTATCACCAACTCCCGCTTTAGCATTAGCCAAAGACCATTCAACTTGTATGAGGATTCCTATATGTTGGTGCTTTCTGGAGTAGAATTCTTTGTGAATGTCCCAAAAAAACTGAGAAAAATGATGTATTTGGTATTCATCTATTATTTGTATGTATAAAAATACAAAGAAGGCAGAGCGCCAAGGAACTAATACCTTCAAACTGTGGTGCTGGAGAAGACTCCTGAGAGTCCCTTGGACAGCAAGGAGCAAACCCGTCGATCTTAAGAGAAATCAACCATGAATATTTGTTCGAAAGCTGATGCTGAAGCTGAAGCTCCAATATTTTGGTCATCTGATATGAATAGCCAACTCACTGGAAAAGTCCCTGATGCTGGGAAAGATTGAGGGCAAAAGGAGAAGAGGGCATCAGGGTGAGTTGGCTGGATGGCATTTCTGATGCAATGGACATGAACCTGGGCAAACTTTGGGAAATGGTGAGGGACAGGGAGGCCTGGCATGCTGCAGTCCATGGTGTCGCAAAGAGTCAGACACGACAGGGAGACTGACAACAACAACATTGTTTGTTATATTGACACTAAGTAAATAGGTACCTTTTTAAAGAGAAATGTTTTCTTCTCTGTTAGTGCAAAGATATTCTAAAGAATGTACTCTAATCTGCCAATGCAACCAGTAAAATTCAAGCCTCAGAAAAAAGTGCAGAACAACATGCAGTAAACTATAAACAATAGTTACCTCTGGAGACTAGATCTTTGCATTATTTGAACTTTATACAATGTGTACATATTAACTTTATAATAAAAGGATAAATTTTAATATATTTTCTCAAAAGAATATTACTAAACAACTTGTAGAAATGTTCATGATATAGTGTTAAACGGAAAAAGCAGATTGTTAAACACTATGGTATCATCCTGTTTTATTAAAAAAGTTACATATGTGCATGGAAAGGATAAATAATATTACACATTTTAAGTTTTTAGTGGTAGGATCATCAGTATATGGCTTTTTCTTTGTATTCTGTAATTTTGCCTAATTTATTTTCTTAATGAAAATAAAAAGGCAGTATTTATAAATGCGATTTTGGTTTGTAGCAAAAATAATTTATGTCAGCAGTTTTGCTTTAAAATAATGTTTTCCAGTCCTTTCCCAATCTCAGTATCCTATTGCAGAGCCTAGGTTCTTTCTTAATATCTAACAATGCTCCCAGAGTTGTGTAACCATCCAGAACAGGCTTTGCCAGCTCTGCAACAGAGAAGCAGCCAGTACCTGAAAACAACCATCTACTGCTTGGCAAAGCTTAGGTTTTAGCTCCAGCTCTACACCAAATTGCCAGTGAGAACTTGGCAGAGATCTTTCTGAGCTTCGTTTCCCCTTCCATAGAGTGGAGATAGATGCTAAAACCTGTCCTGGCTACTATAGTGATTCTCTCTGGGGAGTTAATGAAAAATACACACAAAGTAATATTGAAGGCTGTGAAGATTAACACAAATTCAAGTTGATGATCAGAGAAGGCAATAGCAACCCACTCCAGTACTCTTGCCTGGAGAATCCCATGGACAGAGGGGCCTGGTGGGCTGCTGTCTATGGGGTCGCACAGAGTTGGACACAACTGAAGCAACTTAGCAGTAGCAGCAGCAGCAAGTTGATGATGTAATTATATAACTAGCAAGCTCAGAAAGAGACAACTATCAACTTTCTAAGTTAGACAAAGAGAGCTAACATGCTTAAAGTAATCTTTGTTGAACCCTTCCCTCCTTGAACTATCACTTTGAGAACTCAATTTTGTCAGAGCAACTATTTAATAATTATCTTTAGAGGAATGTAAGCTAACCGAAATTCCCATGAAGACTAAAACAGAACTGAACAAAACTGTTGCTATGTGTGCCCATAGCAAACAGACACAAGGAACGATTGTTAAAACGATTGTTATCAACTTACAGAGAAAATACAACACTTTCTCAGGAAGCAACAATTTCACTACAGAGGTCATTATTATCCTAGTCATTATCATCACCTTTACAATTCACAGAAAATTTGCAAAGGGGCCATCATAAAGTAAAATCTAAATCAATCAAAAGGCAGTTAATAAACCATCAAATAACCAAATATATTCTCCAGACTCATTTTTTTAGTCAAACATTTTACAAGAAAACTGATAAAATGCCAGAAAAGTAAACGTCCTAAGAGCAAAACTGCTACTCCATTCCCAATTATCAGAACTAAGAATATTTTTAAAATAAACTTAAAGTATCAGTTCAGTTCAGTTCAGTCGCTCAGTCGTGTCCGACTCTTTGCAACCCCATGAATCGCAGCTCGCCAGGCCTCCCTGTCCATCACCAACTCCCGGAGTTCACTCAGGCTCACGTCCATCGAGTCAGTGATGCCATCCAGCCATCTCATCCTCGGTCGTCCCCTTCTCCTCCTGCCCCCAATCCCTCCCAGCATCAGAGTCTTTTCCAATGAGTCTACTCTTCGCATGAGGTGGCCAAAGTACTGGAGTTTCAGCTTTAGCATCATTCCTTCCAAAGAAATCCCAGGGTTGATCTCCTTCAGAATGGATTGGTTGGATCTCCTTGCAGTCCAAGGGACTCTCAAGAGTCTTCTCCAACACCACAGTTCAAAAGCATCAATTCTTCGGCGATCAGCATTCTTCACAGTCCAACTCTCACATCCATACATGACTACTGGAAAAACCGTAGCCTTGAGTAGACGGACCTTAGTCGGCAAAGTAATGTCTCTGCTTTTCAATATGCTATCTAGGTTGGTCATAACTTTTCTTCCAAGAAGTAGGCGTCTTTTAATTTCATGGCTGCAGTCACCATCTGCAGTGATTTTAGAGCCCCCCAAAAAATAAAGTCTGACACTGTTTCCACTGTTTCCCCATCTGTTTCCCATGAAGTAATAGGACCGGATGCCATGATCTTCATTTTCTGAATGTTGAGCTTTAAGCCAACTTTTTCACTCTCCTCTTTCACTTAAAGTATAGATTATAACAAAAAAGTCACATATATTAAAACCCTGGAGCCCCACAAGACCCTACATCATCAAAGAAAATTTTCTCTAGAAGCAATGTGTTATACTGATCAAGGGTAAGAATGAAGACTTTCTGCAATGGTTGGAAGCCTTAATGCGTTATCCTCCCCCTTTTCCCCACTCAATCAGGAAGTATGAATTCTAACACTTGACCATAAAAATTAATAAACTATGACCACCTGCAGGTTTCCTTGACCTTTATCTTAGGGTACCTCACTCAAATATTTGTTTCTCAGGAAATGCAATCTGATGAGAATGGAATTTCTCAGAAAATGGATGCTGGTGAGAAGCCTTTGGGGAAAGTCTAAATTAGGGTTTCATCTTCCATAAAATCTGTTATGATTTCACCATCTATTATATATATTGACTATATTTTAAACCATTATGTTAGCCATAAGCATTGATTTCCTTGTACATACATCTGCGTTTGCATATGACTATTCCACTTTACCAATTCTTCTCTAAGCTTCTTAAAAGCAGAGAACTTTCTCTGCTCTTTACATTCTTGGGACAAAGCAAATACAAAATTTGACGGAAACAATAGTGAGTAAACATACAAAGAGGTAAATAAGTATTTCTAACCCAGCACTTGAGGTCCCCTGGATTCTAATTACACAGGAATTTTGTCAATCACAATGTGTATTTGAAATTTAGAATAATTTTTTCCCCACTTTTCTTACAAATCTATGTCTTATACCCAAAAGAACACATTAAAACTACTGATATTTTTACTTTAAACAATTTGAAGATAACATAATCTAATCTTTACTTAATATTTTTGTTTCTCAACCTTTGTTGAGCGTGTGCTGTGTGCCATATAGCTTGCTGCAGTGTGAAGGCAAGGAAGAAAAGAGGAAGGATGGAATGTTAAGACAGGCTTCCAGCCCTAAAGAAGTTAATAAGAGAGCCCTGTAAGTAACAAAAATCCAATATGACAATTTTGTGTGTATAAAGGCCAACTCTGTGGAGTCAGGAGATTCATGAAAGCTCTCCAAAGCAGGGAATATGTGACTGGGTTTTGAAGGATGAGTAGGAGTTTACTAAGGTAGTAGTGAAAATGAGCACTCCTGGCAGAAGAAACACCATCTGAAGAAGGTAAGAAATAAAGAAAAGAGCAAATATTTCTAATAATTAGGATTAGGATGCCTGAGTGCTTGTGGCTTCCCCTCAGCACTCATATAATGTGGAACACATTATATGAGTGGAAAATTGTGAGTGCCCTGACCCATTATTGTATTATGATCCAGTTATCAGTGTCTGTCCCATCAGACTTGAGATCAGGTACAAATGAGCTCCTGAGCGCCGAAGAATTGATGCTTTTGAACTGCGGCATTGGAGAAGACTCTTGAGAGTCCCTTGGACTGCAAGGAGATCCAACCAGTCCATTCTAAAGGAGATCAGTCCTGGGTGTTCTTTGGAAGAAATGATGCTAAAGCTGAAACTCCAGAACTTTGGCCACCTCATGTGAAGAGTTGACTCATTGGAAAAGACTCTGATGCTGGGAGGGATTGGGGGCAGGAGGAGAAGGGGACGACAGAGGCTGAGATGGCTGGATGGCATCACCGACTCTATGGACGTGAGTTTGAGTGAACTCCGGGAGTTGGTGATGGACAGGGAGGCCTGGTGTGCTGCAATTCATGGGGTCACAAAGAGTCGGACACGACTGAGCGGCTGAACTGAACTGAACTGAGCAACTTACATAATGCCTGGCTCATAAAAACTTTTCAAAAATGCTTTGCTTTACCTTTGATATTATTTTATTGCACAAACACTACTCTCAAAACTTAAACATGTACATTATATCATCATTTTAATGATCACATTTAAATCTATTTCTATAACAGTACAATGTATGAATTTCTTAATCCCAATTGCCTTTAGAACAATTTTATCAATTCCCAAGAAAACAATGTGCTTTGAAAAGAGATTTCATTAGATTTATGGATTAATTTTGAGAGAATCAACATACTTAATATATTAAAATTTTTAATTACCTGACAAGGGACATCTTGCATATTTCTAGTTAAATATATTCTATGTATTTAAATTTGTATTTGTAAATAAGATTTTTTAACATATTGACTCACCAGTTACCACTGATTTATAGGAGAGCTGTCAATTTATATATTTATTTTGTAGCCTATCATCTTATTGAACTTTAGCTTTAATAGTTTTAAATTGATCCATTTGTATTCTCTAGGTAGACGATACCCACAAGTAATGATAATTTTATCTCTTCAAAATGTATATCTTGTTTATTTTTCTCATTTCATTATGTTCAGTACAAGTTATAGAACACTGCTAAATAATAGATACTATATCCTGCTTCTGTTTCAGTCCCTAGAATTTCTTCTATTTTTCTCACTGGTTCCAGATAAATTTTCTTCATTGTGTTAAGGAAGTTTTCTTATATAAGTAATTTCCTCTTTTTTCAAGAATATACGTTAAACTTCACCAGTTACCTTTCATCAGCTAAAGCTAAGTTGATTTGTAACTGGAAACATTTGTAACATTTGAGAACTATTACGTGTAATTATAAGCACTTGCTTCACACTCTAGAGTATCTATATTACCATGATTCAAAATCTTGGCATAATGGTTGTCTGCTGATGGGACGGTACATGCTATTTTTCCTTTGAGGGAATGCAGGAAAGTGCCAGCGGTTTGATTAGTGCCATAGCCGAAACTTAAAATATGACAGCCTAAGTTCCCATGCACTCTTACGTCAGGTGACGGGCTCTGGCACTATGTGGATTTATCCCGCTGAACTACTGATGGGGACAGAGTAGGAAAACAAAGTTTCCATCTAAGACAATCATTGGCACATAATAGGTACCAAATANTTAAAATATGACAGCCTAAGTTCCCATGCACTCTTACGTCAGGTGACGGGCTCTGGCACTATGTGGATTTATCCCGCTGAACTACTGATGGGGACAGAGTAGGAAAACAAAGTTTCCATCTAAGACAATCATTGGCACATAATAGGTACCAAATAAGTCTTTCAGTTCAGTTCAGTTCAGTCGCTCAGTCGTGTCCGACTCTTTGCGACCCCATGAATCACAGCACGCCAGGCCTCCCTGTTCATTACCATCTCTCGGAGTTCACTCATACTCACATCCATCGAGTCAGTGATGCCATCCAGCCATCTCATCCTCGGTCAATAAGTCTTTATTGAATAACAAATAAAAATATCTAGGGTACAGTAGCTTTTTCGGAGGTAGTTTTGGACCCCTTTTTAAAATCATGTCCATAAGTTTTAGTCAATTTAAGTTTTACTTTTCAATTTAAATTTAGGCATTTGTTTATATAGAAAATCTATTTTATCCAGACTTTTAAGTTTTTAGCACTATTAATTTCATAGCTTAAAAAATTACCTCCATGAAAAAGAGAAAGATCTATAATAGTGTCTTGCTATTGTCTTCAAAGAATTATTTGATATTTCTCCCCCTTCTCACCTTTTTTTTTTTCATTTCTAAGGGGTAGGGTCCTTAATTTAAACTTATTCATTTTTAACTTTATTTGACTGTGACTAGAAAATGTATACTTTTTTGCTAATTGAGATTATTTTTGTGATCAATATGTACCAATATTCCAAGAGTAGAGGAAAGAGGGTGTATTCTCTATGCAGCGGTCCCCAGCCTTTTTGGCACCAGGGACCAATTTCGTGGAAGACAATTTTCCCAAGGACCAGGGTTGAGGGGGATGGTTTGGTAATGATTCAAGGGCATTACATTTACTATACACTTTATTTCTATAGTTATTACATCTGCTTCACCCCAGGTCATCAAGCATTAGATCCTGGAGGTTGGGGACCCCTGCGCTATGGGATATAAAGTATAATCAATAATTATTAGGTCTTTTATTTACAGTTAACACCATGATGCTTAACCACCACCATCCCCATTCTCTTTTATCCGCCTGCTTCATTTAATAAAACCGTAAGTAACATTTATAGAAAGAACAGTAAGTGAAAGAATAAATATAGTGGAACAAATTGACTGAGGGATATATAAACAGCAAAGGTCAAGGAGTGAAAAGATATGTCTTTAACAGTAGGAACATTTTAAAAGTTCAGTTTAATAAAGTCTAACTTTCTGATACAGAATGAAAGCACAAATGTTTAAAATCCTGTACTCTTGGAGGGATTGGGGGCAGGAGGAGAAGGGGACGACCGAGGATGAGATGGCTGGATGGCATCACGGACTCGATGGACGTGAGCCTGAGTGAACTCCGGGAGTTGGTGATGGACAGGGAGGCCTGGTGTGCTGTGATTCATGGGGTCGCAAAGAGTCGGACATGACTGAGTGACTGAACTGAACTGGACTGGACTGAACTGAACTGAACTGAACTGACTGAATCTTGGCACAATAAACATGATAAAGAGCAGTTTTAAGTTTATAAAAATAAAGTGAAAAAAGGAAGTGTCAGTCACTCAGTGGTTCCTGACTCTTGGTGACCCTGTGGCCTGACAGGCTTCTCTGTCCATGGAATTCTCCAGGCAAGAATACTAGAGTGGGTAGCCATTTCCTTCTACAGGGCATCTACCTGACTCAGGGATCAAACCCAAGTCTCCTGCCTTGCAGGCAGATTCTTTAGATTCTTTACCTTCTGAGCCACCAGGGAAGCCAGGAAAATAAAACTATCAATTAAGTGACAAGTTTTTTAGAGTCTAATTAAATTATACATGCCTATTATGGAGAAATAAAAGAAAGCAAGATAATTTAAATTCTGGCTCCATCACATAATAGTAATATGTTACCTTGAAAGATTCATTAAACCTCTTTAGACCACTTATCTCTAAAAGTAAGTGTGCAGGTTGCTATAATAATGTTTATAAAGTAACTAACATTTAAAAAGTTCTTAAATGTCTCCAATGAGTTGGAGCTCATATTTTCAGGGAGTTTTATTAAGATTTATATGAATTTGACAGTGTTCCAACTTCAAATATCTTAAAAAGAAAGAAAACCTAGTATATGATACTTCCTTTGAGGAAAGACACATCTGAACAAAGGTATTGTTTTGACTTCTAAAAATGAACTTGAAGGTAAACAACAAGGACCTACTGTATAGCACAGGGGACTCTACTCAATATCTTTTAATAACCCAAACGGAACAGAATCTGAAAAAGAATATATATGTATATGTATACACAGGTATTCATATGTTTTATATATATATATAACTGAATCATTTTGTTGTACACTAGAAACTAAGACAACATTGTAAATCAACTATACCTACATTTGTGAAAAATGAACTTGAACCTTGCAAAAAGGCAGTATTTACTATGCTGTGATATTCAGATTAGCAGGACCATATTGCCAGACTTTATTTAGTGTTATTTTCAACTAAAATTGTATCTTTAAATTGTGTTTAGTAGAATATTCATTTATCTGTCAAAAGTACAGAGAAATCAATAAAAATAAAACCATCAGTTGTAGCGAGAAAGCATATACCATGGAAAACAAAGCGAATGCTGATGCATTAATAAATTGCAACAGAGGTATAAACATATGTGAAAATATAATTTTAATTATCCCTGAGTTCTTACCTTTGGTTGCTTAAGCACTATATGTGTGTCTTCCAGAAACAGAAGTCAGTGGTGTATCCAAAGCAAACAGGGATATAGTGTAAAGCTGGACATTGTCAAAATCCAGGTCCTAATTTTTAAAAGAAATAAATACACTGATCTTTTTCCTTTCTTTAAACATGCACGAACAGCTAGTTTTCTTAATCATTCCCAAGGAAAGAAACAGTTCTGTGGCATTGACAAAGGGGGATTTTCATGAGCCAGTATTGGATTTGCGGATTTATATACAGATGAAAATAACAGCAAAGCACCATTATCCTTTGCTAGAGCCCAGGCTTATTAATATGTGACAGATTTAGGAACAAAAGGGGTTTTCTCATACTATATCTCTTAACAAATTTGCAATTAAACTTAACCCAAGGTAATATTGGCTAATGAATTTTATTAAAGTTCTATTTTCAACTCATTCAGCATTACAATCTGGATAGAATTATAGGCTTTTACAAATTATGACTAAAATTTTAAATATAGTGCCATCATAATAAAACTGTTAAAATATAAATAAGGTATACTTATTTATTCATTGACCCATTTAATGTGTGTTTTGTGGAAGAGCTGCATGTCTGAAATGTATCTAGTCAGAAATAAAATTGGATGAGTCTGAGCGTCCCTGAAAGAATAAGGCATACTTTAGGTGTGGCAATAAGATATGCCAGTTAGTGTCCAAATATAATTCTAATGACCAAACAGTAAATTTTCCTCAGAGTTTTTAATGCAATATTTGATAGTTTTCATACTCACTAAGGGCTTCCCTGGTTGCTCAGCTGGTAAAGAATCTGTCTGCAATGCAGAAGTCCGTGGTTCAATTCCTGGATTAGGAAGATCTCCTGGAGAAGGGAATGGCTATCCACTCCAGTATTCTGGCCTGGAGAATTGCATGGACGGATCACAAAGAGTTGGACATGACTGAGCAACTTTCATTCACTTCACATACTCACAAAACTTTTTTTCTGATTTATTACTGTAGACCTCCTTAATATGCTTAGTTAGAGATCTCTTCTTGGAAGTAAGGATTTTTAAGAAAATTATACTTGTCTAATAATAAAGAACCTTTTGTTCTTAAATTCAATGTTCACTTTACTTCCGTCTCTCTTACAGGAACTACGGCTACCTTTAGGTTGGGGTGGTGTCTGTGACACCATGCTAAGTTTACACGCAGAGATTTTGGAGTCACAGGCCTGGTTTGAACCTCAGTTCCAAATTCACCAGCTCTGAGACTAGAGCATGATAGTGAACCCTCTGGGCCTCAGTTTCAGTTTCCATGAAACGGACATGATAATACCTTGCAGATCTGAGGATTAAAACGAGATATAGTAATATGAAGAGTTTATTACACTTTCTAAAGCCTGGTAAACACTTGATAAGTGACTATTAAACATTTTTAAAGATAAATAGCAGAGTTAAACTATATTTTATAATAATTGGTCTACTATCAGAAATATGTGTGCTTTCTTTTAAAAGTTGAAAATATATTTTCTTGAAAATTCCCTGGCTGTCCAGTGGTTAGGACTCCACACTTCCAGTGCCAGGAGCCCAGATTCCATCCCTGGTCAGGGCACTAAGATCCTACAAGTCACGTGGCATGGCCAAAAAGAAGTAAAAAAAAAATACATTTGCTGCTCTGGAAATACCTTACAGTTATTTAGAGCAATCTTTTACTAATCTTATCTCCTACACCAAGTGAAAGTCACACCCCGGGCTTTGTGACTGACCCCATGGACTATACAGTTCATGTAATTCTCCAGGCCAGAATACTGGAGTGGATAGTCTTTCCCTTCTCCAGAGGATCTTCCCAACCCAGGGATTGAACCCAGGTCTTCCACACTAGAGGCAGATTCTTTACCAGCTGAGCCACAAGAGAAGCCCCAAAATACTGGAATGGGTAGCCTATCCCTTCTCCAGTGGATCTTCCCAACCCAAGAATCAAACTGGGGTCTCCAGCATTGCAGGCAGATTCTTTACCAATGAGCTATGAGGGAAGCCTAAAGATGTAACTAAAACAAATATACCTAAAAATAAAACAAGATGACAGGATTAGGAACTTGTTCCCTCTTAGTGCCATTCATTTTCCCCTGGATTGCTTGTTAATTGAAATACTCTTAGAATGATTCAATGAATTAAATAAGAAAGTTGAGGCAATAATTCTGATATCTTTCTTCCTCCTGTCAACTCAACCCCTGGTTGACATAAAACTTCACAGAACTTGCCATTATAATATAGCTATTCCCCAATGAATCACACATACACACACACACACACACACTATAAGAAGCTCTCATTTATTTTATCTTCCCTTGCTAGCTTACACTGCCTTTGTGCACCTTCCCTATTCCAAAATTATAATTAAAGATGAAGTGAATATTTTTGACTCTTGAGATGACACTTACTAGTTGTGCAGTCTTGAGAAAATGACTTAATCTTTCTGAGCCCCAATTTCTTTATCTGTAAAATGGAAATATAATACCTCCCTCAGTACATTTTTGTGAGAAAAATGGAGCAAGATTACAGCATATGATATACTCATGGTGTATATAAGATGACACTTAATAATGTGCTCTCTCCCCTTTCGCTTTCCTCTAAACTGGAGCTTTGCAACACATTGCTTAGGCCTTACCTGTATTCAACATGTTGCAATTGGACTTTTGATAGCCAGGTACATGTGACTATTAAATAACTAATAGATAAAGATACAGCGCTATTTTTTATACCTTGTTTCTAAACAATTTATTACATAATTCTAGCAGAGTGTGACCAAATAATTCTCTTTAGTTTTTTAAAATGAAAATCTGTGTTTTCTGTGTGTACAGTACTTAACAATGTGAAATAATAGTCCTTCATAAAGGCATACAATTCATTCAACATGTAATTCCCGAGCACCACACTATGCTGGGTGCTATTCTAAGGTCTGGGAGTACACCCACAAGCCCTTTCCTCAGAGATTATCCACAAGAAGGAAACAGGCAAAGCAAGAGGTGCTTACCAAAGAGTGTGACAGAGGGCTAAGGAAGCACACAAAAGAAGCCCTAAGATTTGGAGAGGAAAAGAGTTGGTCAAGAAAACTTCTGGGGGAAAATTATCTCTGCTGAAATTGAAGGTAAGTAGGAATGTTGTTTTTATATATACAACACACATACTGGGATACTTTTCTGATTTACCCAAATTTAAAAGGGTAAAAGTGTATTTCATCTTGTTTCATTTTGTTTTCCCCTCCAAAGTACAATTAACTTGACCCAGTCTACCAATGGATTTCTTCTCCTGGGACCTGCAGTAACCTTGACTGATGGAAAGAACATAGCCAGACTGGATTATCAGTTTAGTAGGCTACTTTTAGTCTGGTTCCCAGCCTTGCTTTGTCAGCTCCCTCTAAATCTTTATAATCCTATTTAAACTGCCTCTAACTGTAGATGCTCATTTGTGTGACATTGCTTCTTTTGCATTTTCATTTCAAAAAATTGTGTGATATAAAGGATTCTGGTACTTGGCCCTAAATTATTAAATATTTGACAGTATGTCTTCCAGCACACCAAGACCTGCAGTCAGAATGGTCAATGATGTCTTCTCAGCACTTATAACCATAATAATTAAATCTGGTGTAAAGTAAAAGTCACTCAGTAGCGTCTGACTCTTTGCGACCCCATGGACTATACACTCTATGGAATTCTCCTGGCAAGAATACTGGATTGGGTAGCCTTTTCATTTTCAAGGGGATCTTCCCAACCCAGGAATCAAACCCAGGTTTCCTGCATTGCAGGCAGATTCTTCACCAGCTGAGCTACATTGTTTAATGTCTGTCTCCCCTACAAAAACTGTAAACTCCACAAGGGACTATGTCTGTGTTATTCACGACTGTACCTTTAGTGTTTCGCTCAATACCATGCATAATCATTCATTTAACAGATATTCAGTGCCAGGCTCCCTTCTAAGCACTAAGAAGTTTAATAGCAAACAAAACGAAGTTCCCGCCCTCATAGAGGATACATTCTAATGGGATAGGATAGCACAAGACAATAAACTAAGCTGTAAACACAGAAGTCAGACAGTGATTGATAACATGATAAAATAAGGCAGAGGGAGAGGAAATGATTTGGGGATAAGGCAGGACAGTTTCAGATGGGGTATTCAGGGAAGACCTCACCTAGCTGAGACCTCAATATAGGCACAGAGCTAATCATGCCTAGTTCTAGGGGGGCAGATCCTGCCTGGCAAGAAAACATGTGCTAAGCTCAAAAACAAGACTGCCTTAGAGTATTTAAAGAACATCAAAGAGGTCAGGTGGCTAAGTTAGAGGGAGCAAAGACAGGAGGGGAAGGAGTTAAGGTCTTAGAGGACAGATCATGTGAAGAACAGTTAGGAGGCTATGACAGCAATTCAGTGAGAGATGGCAGTGGTTCAGACCAGGATGGCAGATGTGGAGATGATGAAAAGGGTATGTATTCTTAAGACAGAGGCAATAAGATCTGCTGATTGACTACATGGAGGCAGGGGTGGGGGGCGGTGTGAGTGAAAGAATGAAGTCAAGGTGGACTTTAGACTTTTTGACCTATGAAACCAAAGAATAGGCTGTAATTTAATGAGATAGGAAGGCATCAAGAACAGGAAGGGGAAAGAGGGAGATTGGGGGTTCTGTCTGGAAAATAAGGAGTTAGTGCATATCAGTGCCTCAGTAATATTCATTGAAATAGATGAATGAAAAACTTATGTATTTTCTTGTACCTATATTTACTTTATTATTCAGGATTTTAGCAAGAGAAAGTAGAGGCTGTACAGTTTTGAGAGTAGCAATACTGATAAACAGTAGAACTGCCTTCCACTGCCCTTTGAACCCAAAAGTTCTTAAATCTCATTAGCATAATTTGGGGGTCCAAGACCCCATGATACTATAACATGATATGGTATATACATGAAAATTTGTTCTTTTCTGAAATGATTCATGATTTTCATCAATTTACTACTCCCAAATAGCTAGTATGTATCCATATTAATATAATATACATTTATTAAATATCTTTTCACTCTTCTTCATTCAGTAAACTCAGAGTCCAAACTATATAAAATGTGCAGGATTGACAAAATGCTAGTGTCCTTATTCAGTTAAGAAAAAATGGGGAGTGTTACATGCCAGGCACTGGGATAGGGAGTGTGCATATCACTCCCTATGAGAGGCAATCTGGCTTAACAGTCAGGAATATCAGCTTTGGATGTTAGATACACTTTGGTTCAAAATCCAGTTCTTCTACTTGCTAACTGTGTTACTGAGGGCAAGTTATAAAACTTCTCTATTTCATATCATAATTGATGCTTTTGAACTGTGGTGTTGGAGAAGACTCTTGAGAGTCTCTTGGACTGCAAGGAGATCCAACCAGTCCATTCTGAAGGAGATCAGCCCTGGGATTTCTTTGGAAGGAATGATGCTAAAGCTGAAACTCCAGTACTTTGGCCACCTCATGTGAAGAGTTGACTCATTGGAAAAGACTTTGATGCTGGGAGGGATTAGGGGCAGGAGGAGAAAGGGACAACAGAGGATGAGATGGATGGATGGCATCACGGACTCGATGGACGTGAGTCTGAGTGAACTCCGCGAGTTGGTGATGGACAGGGAGGCCTGGCGAGCTGCGATTCATGGGGTCTCAAAGAGTCGGACATGACTGAGCGACTGAACTGAACTGAACTGAATATCACTTATATGTGGAATCTGAAAAAGTGACACAAGTGAATTTATATACATACTACTATATATAAAATAGCTAAGCAGTAAAGACCTACTGTATAGCATGGAGAGCTATAATATAATAACCTATAATGGAAAAGAATCTGAAAAAGAATATATGTATCACTGAATCATTCTGCTGTACACTTCAGTCAGTTCAGTTCAGTCACTCAGCTGTATCTGACTCTTTACAACCCCATGTAATGAAGCATGCCAGGCTTCCCTGTCCATCACCAACTCTCGGAGCCTACTCAAACTCATGTCCATTGAGTCCATGATGCCATCCAACCATCTCATCCTCTGTTGTCCCCTTCTCCTCCTGCCATCAAACTTTCCCAGAATAAGGGTCTTTTCAAATGAATCAATGCTTTGCATCAGGTGGCCAAAATATTGGAATTTCAGCTTCAGCATCAGTCCTTCCAATGAATATTCAGGACTGATTTCCTTTAGGATGGACTGGTTGGATCTCCTTGCAGTCCAAGGGACTCTCAAGAGTCTTCTCCAACACCACAGTTCAAAAGCATCAATTCTTCAGCGCTCAGCTTTCTTCACAGTCCAACTCTCACATCCATACATGACTACTGAAAAAACCATAGCTTTGACGAGACGGACCTTTGTTAGCAAAGTAATGTCTCTGCTTTTTAATATGCTGTCTAGCTTGGTCATAACTTTCCTTCCAAGGAGCAAGCGTCTTCTAATTTCATGGCTGCAGTCACCATCTGCAGTGATTTTGGAGCTTCAAAATATAAGGTCTGTCACTGTTTCCACTGTTTCCCCATCTATTCACCATGAAGTGATGGGACCAGATGCCATAATCTTAGTTTTTTGAATGTTGTTTTAAGTTTTAAGCCATTTAAAACTTAATATTTAAGTTTTAAGCTTTTTCACTCTCCTCTTTCACTTTCATCAAGAGGCTCTAGTTCTTCACTTTCTGCCATAAGTGTGGTATCATCTGACACACACAGTAAATTAACTATACTTCAATTTTTTTAATATTTTTAAGTCTTCTCTATTTCTTAGTTAAAAGATATATCTAACATAGTAAGTAAACTTTCCTCCACAAATGAGGTGTTCAATATATGGCTATGTGTGCAGGCTCAGTCACTCAGTCCTGTCCACCTCTTTGTGATACCACGGACTGCAGCATGCCAGGCTCTTCTGTCCATGGGATTTTCCAGACAAGAACACTGGAATGGGTTCATATCCTACTCCAGAGAATCTTCCCAACCTAGGGATCAAATCTGAATCTCCTGAGTCTCCTACACTGGCAGGTGGATGCTTTACCACTGAGTCACCGAGGGAGCCCTCAATATGTGGTGAGATTTCTGCTAATGAGCAAACTAACTCCTTAATTATAATTTAGGTTTTCAAGTTTATAGGGAGAGCACACACTAATTACAGATCATAAGCATCCAACCTGCAAAACCAGACCTACTGAATGAATAAAATAGGATTTTAGAGCCTACAGAATCACAGCCCTACCCGTAAGAAGTGTACATACCTAAGTAACTATTGTGCTATTGTAACTAAAATTACACAACTCTTCATAAACTATCATGTAATTTAAAGGAAAACGTTTATTATTACTGAATTTAACTGATCTTAAAAAACTGATAGAATTTTGATTAATTCTCATATATCTAAAAGAAGCTGACTAATAGAATTTTAGCACCTGATGTTAACAGTTGCTTAGAATACTGAACAGACTTTGGAGTCAAACTAATGTAGAGTTGCACACTGGCTCTGCCAATTAGCAAGTGTTTGTTTTTATCAGTATAGTTGATAGTTGAAGGGATCCTTTTTATCACTTAATGGTAATTAGAGATATTCTACACGAAACTCTTGCAACAGGTATAGCATACATTAGAACCTCAATTATGACAGCCATTAAGATATTATTTACTAAAAGGTCCTGGAGTTCACTATTAATTAATAATTACTGTTAGAGTATCAAATTTCTGGTTATGTGTGGGGTGTGTGTGTGCGTGGGGTACCATTTCCTACTCAAGGGGATTTTCCCCACCCAGGGATAAAAGCCGTGTCTCTTGCATCTCTTGCATTGGTAGGCAGATTCTTTACCACTAGCACCACCTGGGAAGCCCACAAAATTTCTAGTTAAACAACATAATTAAATATAGAAGGGCTCCAAAGGATTCAGAGTAGGTAAGGAACCTATCGCGGAGGAGAGAGGGTTGTATATTACTGATAGCAGTGCCAAGTTAAACAAGACTTGAGTCATCATAGATTATTTTATCAATTTCCATGTGGGGAAACTTTGTACTGTTTGCTTGTCAATAGAAGTCATAAAATGATGCTTAGATTCAGAAACAAATCATGAATTTTAAATATCATGTTCAGGGACTTCCCTGGTAGTCCAGGGAACCAGGTTCAGTCCTTGGTCAGGGAACTAAAATCCCACATGCCTGGGAACAGCTAACCCCGTGCACCACAACTGCTGAACCCAAATGCCTCAGCTACTGAAGCCTGCATGCCTGGAGCTCATGCTCCGCAACAAGAGAAGCCACCACAATAAGTAGCCCCCACTCTCCACAACTAGAGAAAGACCTCTGCAGCAGTGAAGATCCAGTGCAGCCAGATAAATAAATAATAAAAATTTACTTAAAAAAGCAGAAAAATGTGATCTATAATCAGGAAGAAAACCACTCAATAGTTGCAGATCTAGATTTATATATCATCTCAAAGATACATTTTTCAGTTTTTAAAAAAATATCCAATTAGCAAATGGGTTAAGAGCACAGACTCTGAGGCCTCAGTTAGCATCCCAGCTCCACCACTTACTAGCTATATGTTCACAGGCAAGTTTTTGAATCTCTGTGTGCCTTCCTTTTGTTATCTATAAGTAAGGATTAAGAATAGTTTCTATTATGATAATTTAAAAAGCAAATATTCATAAAGATCTCAGAATATTTGTCCATATAAATGCTACATATGTGTCAGTTAACTGAGTAAGTAATAAATAAATAGTACTTTAGATCCCTGTTGACTATCATCACCAATCTTTGATAAGGTAAAATTTTCAACTCTAAGGTATAAACAAAACGTTTAAATAGAAATCTAAGATTTACAGTAATCCAAGTTTTGCATAAATCTCCCTTCCTTCCAACTTTCACCTCCCCAAGCTATTCCTTCTCCACCAAGCCAATCACATATGAAAGTGTGTACCTTGTATTGTTTTGTTCGCTGATCTTAACTCTTCACTCAACCTAAGAACAAGAAAAGCAAGATCAAACCTCTGCCATGCAACTCCTAGGTAACAAAGTTAATAGCACTGCTCATGATTACCTACAGCAAAGGCAAGATAGGCAGACAAGAGTATTTCCTTCCCTGCCGAAGCCCCAGACCAGAGGCACCCCATTCCTGTGGTGAGAGTTTTACCAGGAATTATACCCATATCATGCTGCATAATGACCTGCTACCAAGCCTTCCAATGAATAGCTGGTTAAATTACTTAATCTCATTCTTTTCCTCTGATCTCTCCTCTGTAAACTAGGGGTTAACAGACTATGTTGTGGGATATAACGAGTTAATACACATAAAGTGCCTACATATGCATGGGGAAGTAAGACTGTCATAAACGTTCAGTTCAGTTCAGTTGCTCAGTTGCGTCCGACTCTTTGCAACCCCATGAATTGCAGCACACCAGGCCTCCCTGTCCATCACCAACTCCCAGAGTTCACTCAGACTCACGTCCATCGAGTCAGTGATGCCATCCAGCCATCTCATCCTCGGTCGTCCCCTTCTCCTCATGCCCCCAATCCCTCCCAGCATCAGAGTCTTTTCCAATGAGTCAACTCTTCGCATGAGGTGGCCAAAGTACTGGAGTTTCAGCTTTAGCATCATTCCTTCCAAAGAAATCCCAGGGTTGATCTCCTTCAGATAGGGAGTTCATGGTTCACGTATTGCTGAATCCTGGCTTGGAGAATTTTGAGCATTACTTTACTAGTGTGTGAGATGAGTGCAATTGTGTGGTAGTTTGAGCATTCTTTGGCATTGCCTTTCTTTGGGATTGGAATGAAAACTGACCTTTTCCAGTCCTGTGGCCACTGCTGAGCTTTCCAAATTTGCTGGCATATTGAGTACAGCACTTTCACAGCATCATCTTTCAGGATTTGAAACAGCTCAACTGGAATTACATCACCTCCACTAGCTTTGTTCATAGTGATGCTTTCTAAGGCCCACTTGACTTCACATTCCAGGATGTCTGGCTCTAGATGAGTGATCATACCATTGTGATTATCTGGGTCGTGAAGATCTTTTTTGTACAGTTCTTCCATGTATTCTTGCCACCTCTTCTTAATATCTTCTGCTTCTTTTAGGTCCATACCATTTCTGTCTTTTATTGAGCCCATCTTTATATGAAATCTTCCCTTGGTATCTCTAATTTTCTTGAAGAGATCTCTTTCCCATTCTGTTCTTTTCCTCTATTTCTTTGCATTGATCGCTGAAGAAGGCTTTCTTGTCTCCTCTTGCTATTCTTTGGAACTCTGCATTCAGATGCTTATATATTTCCTTTTCTCCTTTGCTTTTCACCTCTCTTCTTTTCACAGCTGTTTGTAAGGCCTCCCCAGACAGCCATTTTGCTTTTTTGCATTTCTTTTCCATGGGGATGGTCTTGATCCCTGTTTCCTGTACAATGTCAGGAGCCTTATTCCATAGTTCATCAGGCACTCTATCAGATCTAGGCCCTTAAATCTATTTCTCACTTCCACTGTATAATCATAAGGGATTTGATTTAAGTCATACCTGAATGACCTAGCGGTTTTCCCTACTTTCTTCAATTTAAGTCTGAATTTGGCAATAAGGAGTTCATGATCTGAGCCACAGTCAGCTCCTGGTCTTGTTTTTGTTGACTGTATAGAGCTTCTCCATCTTTGGCTGCAAAGAATATAATCAATCTGATTTCAGTGTTGACCATCTGGTGATGTCCATGTGTAGAGTCTTCTCTTGTGTTGTTGGAAGAGGGTGTTTGCTATAACCAGTGCATTTTCTTGGCAAAACTCTATTAGTCTTTGCCCTGCTTCATTCCACATTCCAAGGCCAAATTTGCCTGTGACTCCAGTGTTTCTTGAGTTCCTAGTTTTGCATTCCAGTCCCCTATAATGAAAAGGACAAACGTTAGCTATTACTATTTTGTAGGAATTAATCGTTTCAGTTTGAGCGTTGCCTTTCTTTTAGGGTTTAGGGCAATAACTATATGACTTAGGAAAGGGAGAGATGGAAGGTGGGAGTTTGAGCCTAGGGAAAAAGCTGATAATAATACAAAACAACAAACTCTCTTCTCAAGTCGCCAGAATAAACTTTATTTGGTAATCAGAGCAGAATCCCAGGGGCCACAACTTTCCTGCAAAGCCTCGAACACCCAAAGCAGGGCCCTCAGAATCCCCCGGCAGAGGGGATTACGACCAGGGAGGAGCCTGAAGACGGCCTCAGCACAGACTTTTACGTCACAAAATTCCCCGGGATTTGACCTGGCGACTTCCACGCTCCGACAGACGCTTTACCCCACGAAGTGTGCCTGTGCTTCTGCTCTGCTTGGGTCCAGCAGCGGTCCCCAGGGGGCGTCCTCGCACCCACCACCGACACCTGCGCCGGTGGACTGCGGCCTCCGCCCGCTCTGTGGGAATCAGCACCCAACCCCGCGGCTCGGGGGCGTGGCTCTAGCGGAGGCCCCACCCCGCCGTCCCCATTGGCTGAGGCTGCCCGGGGCCGGGGTCTGCGCGCCGCAGTCCAAGACCCCGCAGCTCCGCCCCAACTCGGTTACATGGGGAGCTGGAGAAGACCGGGTGCTTGAGGAGCGAGCTTCTGCTCCTGGGAAACCCCGTCGGGGGCCATGGGGGGACAGGTGAGGCTGCCGCCCGGAGAGCCCTGCCGAGAAGGTGAGTGTCTGCTCCGGGCCGGAGGACTTGGCGTCCGGGTGGCGATGAGACCCGGCGGGCGTCGCGGGTACTTGTGGAGTCCAGAAAGGGAAACGCCGACTTTTAACGTACTCATTCATACATTTATTCATTCACTCAGCTGGTCAACAGATATTTATTGGTGCCAACAATATGCCAGACTCTGTGGGAATGCCTGAGTCGAACAAGATATACGTGGCTTCCCACTCCCACTCCAGATGACAGTTCCACGTAAATTATGGAGAGTTGAGTGTCTTGACGGGGTGTTCAGGGTGTTGTGGGAAGACTCCCAAGTTTCATTCGAGAAAGGTGCTTCCACTGACTCAGACTCACTTCCAGAGTCCGTGGTCGACGTCATCCCGTGGGCAGAGGGCGCGGCCGTGGACCCGGGGGGCGTCCAGGCTTGCGCCCAGCGCTGGCTTGGCGAAGCTCAAGAACGGTAGAGGGTCAGGCGCCCTCAACACCCTCGGGGGAGGACGCTGGACAAGGCTGGGCTGCCCACCTCCCACCTCTCTCCTCTTTCTTTGAGAGGTGAAAACGCCTCCAACCTCAGTAGCCTCGCGTCTGACTCGCTGCAGAGTCACTTGGCTGCTTAAGGCAAGACCGGAAGTGGGCGCGATCATTTGCCTGGGTTTCTGCCCCCACCCTCTTCGGGTAAAGTCTTAGGGCGCCGCCCCTTGCTCTTTGCTCCTGAGCTTTCTGCAACTTCAGTACCGAAGGCGCATGTAACTCGGGATGAAACTAAGGACCTGGGGACCAGGCAGGCGGGGAGGAGGCGCGGGTGGACAGTTTGTATCAGGAGAAATCACAGTTTTCAGTTTGTACAGAGTCCAAAGGAAAGCTGATTTCTGATTTACCCAGTAAGGATGTAAAGAGGGAGGGGGCAATGAGAGGCGTGGCAAGAACTCTGCCTTCCCAAAACTGCGGGCAAGTTTCTCTTCCCTTGGCTCTCCCAGCTTATTCCTTGATGTGGAGAGGTATAGTTTGTTTTGTTTTTTAGGCAGAACGCAGTGAACGAGTCAGAACGATGCCAGGAAGAGAAAGAACGAACACAGAGTAAAATACCTGAACAATTCACAAACTATTAGAAAGTTGTAGTTTTGAAAGTGGTTATGAAGGCAGTAGGATCTAGAATTATTTCTTAGATAGTCAATCTTTGTCTCAAGAATTCCTAAACCAATAAGTCAGACTGTTACTAACACATCCACCCTTGTTTACCCAAGGATCTGTAAGGAGGATGTGTGAATTACCCTGCTTGTTTGAACTTGGGGATGATTTTCCTGCTTTGCTCATATATTTAGTTCCAACAAGAAATGTTCAAGCTCCATGTTTAATCATTGTTTTTTAGTCATTACGTTCTGTAAGACTCTTTGTGACTCGATGGACTATAGCCACCAGGCTCCTCTGTCCATGGAATTCTCCAGGCAAGAATACTGGAGTGGGTTGCCATTTCCTCCTCCAGGGGATCTTCCCAACCCAGGGATGGAACTCAAGTCTCCTGCTTTGGCAGGTTGATTCTTTACCTCTGAACCACCAAGGAAGCCCTCCATGTTTAATACCAAGGGTTAACTGTGGTAATTAATTGTGTGGGACTCTGGGGGCATCACAAACTCAATGGACATGAGTTTGAGCAACCTCGGGGAGATGGTGAAGGACAGGGAACCTTGGCGTGCTGCAGTCCATGAGGTTGCAAAGAGTTGGACACAGGACTAAGCACACAACTGAGAGACTGAACAACAGCTGGGGGAAAAGAGAGAAATCAGAAATGTTATCAGTGAAACTTCCCTGGTGATTCAGTGGTGAACAATCTGCCTGCAATGCAGGAAATGTGGATGACTCCAATTCAATCCCTGGATCAGGAAGATCGCCTGGAGGAGGGAATGGCAACCCACTCCAGTCCTTTTGTCTGGAGAATCCCACGGACAGAGGATCCTGGTGGGCTGCAGTCCATGGAGTTGCAAAGAATCAGACATGACTGAAGCACCTGAGCACACAGGCAGTCTTCTCAGCTGTGACACCCTCCTTAAGTCTTTCTTCATCTGTAAATTGAGAATAATTCCTACAGTTTAGAGTTTGAAGAGTAGCTGCAGGTGGGATTACATATGAAGCAAACACTTCAGAGTCTGACCTGACATGGAGTAAAGGATCCATTTTTCATTTGTTCATTTATTCAAATGACATTGACATAAGTCCCATGTGTCAAACATTGACCTAGGTTCTATTAATAGAACAGAGAGATTTGCAAGACAGTCTGGGCCTAGAGGCCCAAATAATTGAATAAGTCTTCATAATTAGGAATCAAACCAAGTACAAAATTATTTGAGACTTTGTTTTTTTGTAGGTGCCCATCTGCATTCTCTGGCCTCTTGGATGCAATGGTATATGTTAATGATTCTGAGATTTTACTCTTAAAAAAACCATATCATAAACATTTCTCAAAATTCCACCAAATGAATATAACTTTTATTAGTAGGGCAAGCTGTATTTTCTATATAAAATATAGCTTCTTTTATATTACACTAAAATAGATTTTCTCCAGATTTCTACAAGAAAGTTAAAAGCATACTTTTTTTTTTTCAAGTTTAAGTGCTCTAAATGCGGAAATTTAAGTGCTCTAAGCTAGTAAAAATTCTTCACTAAAGGCTGTTCAGAAAACAATATGTTATTAATTGCAGCAGTTTATGTAGGAAATCTGATGGTCAACAGTCCTCATAGAGTATTTGGCTTCCAAAAATACTGATAGTGGGATGATCTTGTTTAGAGATACAAATTTTTAACTTAAAAAAAAACTCAACAGTATCTGCTCAATTTTATTTGGATTAATTGAAATAATGGGCTTCTTACCCAGTCCTATCACAGTTTATTTCCAAACTTCCAGTTTATAGCAAAATTATTTCTCATTCTGCTCCAAATTTTCTCTCCATTTCTGCTCCAAATTATTTCTCATTCCTATTCTACCCTCCTTATTATTGTCTTTTTGTTAGTTTTCTCAATAAAATTGTCAGTTTTCATGAGAACAGAGACCTGTTTATCTGTCTTGTTGATCACTATCTCCCACATTCCTAGAACAGGCTGGGCACACAGAAAGTATAATAAGAATTTAAGTGTTGATGAATGGTTACCTAACATGTGCCTTGTATGGTAGTTTGGGCTTCCCAGGTGGCGCTAGTGGTAAAGAACCTGCCTGCCAATGCAGGAGACACAGGAGATGCGGGTTCAATCCCTGAGTCTGGAAGATCCCTTGGAGAAGGAAATGGCAACCCACTCTAGTATTCTTGACTGAAGAATCCTATGGACAGAGGAGCTTGGCTGGCTACAGTTCTTAGGGTCACAAAGAGCTGGACACAACTGAAGTGACTTAGCACACACATGGTAGTTTGTTGAATAAATGAAATAGATCTGTGGATATACAGTGTTGTTACAAAGCCATAATTAAGCTGTAAGAGGACATTTGTTTGGTTGGCAGTGTTAAATTGTACAGTGGAAAGTGAGAAATTAGGTTGGAAAGGCAGAGAAGGTCTTTCTAAGGAGGTGAGAGTTGAGTGAAGAGGAGTTAGCCATACCAGCCGCTACTAGGACTAAGTAACAAGTGAAGGCTACTTACTTCAAAGCTTCTAAGATGAGAAGAAATTAAGCCTATTAAAGAAAGAAGGGAGAAAATTAGGAAATGAGGTTACAGAGATACATGGAGGCAGGATTCTATAGGCCATTTTAGACTGTGGTGGACTTCCCTGGTGGCTCAGATGGTAAAGCATCTGCATACAATGCGGGAGACCTGGGTTCGATCCCTGGGTCGGGAAGATCCTCTGGAGAAGGAAATGGCAACCCACTCCAGTACCTTTGCCTGGAAAATCCCATGGACGGATGAGTGTGGTAGACTACAGTCCATGGGGTCGCAAAGAATCGGACACGACTGAGCGACTTTCATTTCATTTCATTTTTAGACTGTGGTGGGGATTTTGGATTTTTTCTGAATGGAAAGGGAAGCCGTTGTAGAATTTTGGAAGGAGAAGTAACACAAAAGGATGGACTTAACTAACGGCTTATCTCACCTGAGCTTATGTCTTACTACTCTTTGGCCTCATCTCATAACATCTCTCTTCTCTCATCAGCCAACCTGGCTAGTAAACTTCCTTTTACCCTCCTCAAGTAAATTCCCACATCTGGGTGTTTGCATTTACTTTTAGCAGAGAGGTCTCTTCAATGCTCTCTCTTAAAAAATACTCCTTTATGCTGCTTTTACTCCTTTCCATGGCAGTCAGCATATTCTGTAGTTTTTAGTTCACTTGTTTATTTTCCCCCATTAGAATGACTGTAGTAGAGCAGGAATTTTACTTTACTCACAGTCGTAACCTCAGCTTCTAGAAAATGCCTGACAGATGGTAGATACTCAATAAAAATACATTGAATCAGAGAATGAAAAGTGTGGTTTCAGGGAATGAATGAGAGAGAGTAATGCAACGTAATGTCAGAGGTGACCAAGCTTCAGAACATATAAAACTCTTTAAAAATTAGAAATTTAAATTTTGTTATAACTGCCATGAAAAATCATGGGGAATTAAGCAGGGAAGTGATGTAATCTGATTCACACTGGCTGATATTTGGAGAATAAATTGTAGGAGACAGAAGAGATTTCATTCATTCTTTCCTTCGCTAATATAAACAGGCAAGTGTATCGTCAGCCAGGGGCTTCCCTGGTGGCTCAGCAGTAAAGAATCTGGCTGCAAGGTAGGAGATGTGGGTTGATCCCTGGGTCAGGAAGATCCCCTGGAGAAGGAAATGGTAACCCACTCCAGTGTTCTTGCCTGGGAAATCCCATGAACAGAGGAGCCTGGCTGGCTACAGTCCATGGGGTTGCAAGAGTCAGACACAACTTAGCGATTTAACCACCAAACCACCACTATCAGTCATCTATTGCTGTATTACACACAACCCAAACTCGAGGATGCTCAGGCTCGGTTGTTGCAGCTCGCAGGCTCTAGAGTACAAGATCAATAGTTGGGGTGCACAGGCTTAGTTGCTCCAAGGTACATGGGATCTTCCAGGAACGGGGATCCTCCTGTGTCTCCTACATTGGCAGATTCTTTACCCGTGAGCCACCAAGGGAGCCCCAAATTATTCTTTATAGACAAATAAGACTTGAAAAGGCTATTTGAAGCATTTCATCTTTGTATAAACAACAATAAATTTTAACTGACTTTATTTGTACTTTTTGTTCGTATGTTTCTGAAATAGTAGTTTGGGAATTGGATTATTTGGCCCTGATTTTGGCTGTTAGGTGGCTTTGCCAAGTCACCTAATATCTTGGCCTCAGTTTCTTTATGATATCTTCCAGATACAAGTGCCTATGAATTTAGAGCTGGTCCATCAGCAATATTTTTGAACTATCAGAATTATAAGTAAATTACTCTGGAAACCAAGATAGCTTATTATCAAACCCAAAGGTACTGAAGGGATCTTTGGACTCATTGAGTCAAACTCCCTCATTTGAGAGATGAAGAAACTGAAGTCTAAGAGTGATGATTCAACTTTCTCAAGATTATAGACAATTAGTAATGGAGTTTAAAGTAGGAAAAGGCATATAATCCTATAGAAAATTTGACTTTGTTGTTAAATTTTTAAGTGTAAGAAGACATTCACACCTGTACCTAGAAGATACATCTTAAGTTGAATCATGTGAAACTGCTGTTTTCTGTTGGGTCAAAAACTGTCAAATATCATCAACTTCATTTGGTTTAACATAATTGAGAACATTAGCAGCACTGTTTGTAAAAACAAAAACACAGCAAATTACCCAAATGTCCACAAACTATAAAATAGAAAAATTACTGGTGAGATAGTCATAAAGTGGAATTCTATAGAACAGTAGGGAAAAAAGCAAACCTTACAGTCAGAGCATTCAGTTCAGTCGCTCAGTCATGTCCGACTCTTTGCGACCCCATGAATCACAGCACGCCAGGCCTCCCTGTTCATCACCATCTCCTGGAGTTCACTCAGACTCACATCCATCGAGTC